>AWOL01S0050725.1:23839-34377 GCA_000715115.1 Nicotiana otophora
AAAAGGGACGTCAGTACAAATAATGTACCGAGTATGTAAGGAATGAAAATCAGTAAATAATAGACATGAGAGAAACATGGAGTAAAAGACTCGACATGTATGTCTGAATAACTCTGTGAATCATTAATATTTACAATATCATGCATATGCGTATAAATGTCATACCATGCTTAGGTATATGCGTTCATAACATCATCAAGCCTCTGAGGGCATCCCATCATATCATCTCGGCCACTGTGGGCAAATCATCAACGTATACCAGTTAATCAGGTGGTGGTGCGTATATAACGCCGTAACCTTTTCCCATATCCCATATACATATAATGTACATATATATGCGTATATAATACCATCTGATCATGGGTCAATGTACATGTATAAATGAATACAATGCATGAGAAGTACGCCAATAAAATCTCTCGGAACATCATAAGACCATTATGCCTCCGATTAATATCATGAAATAAACTTTATCAACTTACGTATTTTCTGAGATGTATGAATAAATGATAGAATAATAAGGCACATAGGGAATCAAGAATATAGACACCCCTAGTATTTCTATGAATAGAGTCATTTATGAAAGTTGCGTATTTTGTTCATTTTATTTGTATCATTTGGACCATGCCAAAAGGAAATAAGGGATAGCCTTAACATACCTGAGTCGATTCTCTTGACAATCCCTCTAACACCCGTCTTTTGCAAAAAACACGTGACGGTAAGATCGGAGTAAGAAAAAATCGGTATGATATTCTTGAGAAAGATTGCACCGTACTCCCTTAAAATTGCAACATCTCACGTTGCTAAGATGCTAAGAGATCTTGTTTGAATTTTGTTTCAAGAAAGTCACATTACTAAGGATGCTAAGATGCAATTTTTTGTTTGAATTTGCTGAAGTGAATTAGAGACGTTACTAAGATGTTAAAGAGAAATCAACCTCTCTTTAAGATGCCAAATCTCTCTTTTAAATTGATATATGTTCTTAAGATACCCAATCTCAGGTTCTTATCATTTGATATATGTACATCTCTAATTTAGAGGGGCGGGTTGTATATTGGGATAGGTGTGGGCCCCACTTCATGTGGTGGCTTAACCACATAATCCTTAATCCTTAATCTTGTCACATAATCCATAATGGCTTAAGAGTCATAAATCTTGGGGTGTCTTGCTGCCACGTNCTTACTTAAAATACTACTCACTTTTAACATACCTTATACACCTCATTATCATGGTCATGTAGTACCTTGTATGGCACAAGTCCATAAATACCGGGTATTATAGTTTGGACCGTATTTTATCTCAAAATGTCAAACTTCGACGAAACTCATTTCTTCGATTTGCTTACACTATTCCCTTCACGAATTTACTTATCACTTGTTTGAAATAGCGTAATGCTTATAATCTTCAAAAAAAAATCTCATTCTCGGACTCTCGTCGATTAACTTACGACAAAACTTTAACATACGGAAATGCGGAATGTAACATCTCATTTCCGAGCTTTCATCAATTTACTTATGACGTACTTTCATGTACGAAAACATGGGGTGTAACATCATTCCGCCCTTTGGAATATCCGTCCTCGAATGTTGACTGATGCACTTATCATTTTCATAACTTATGTCTTTCGAATACTTTAGTATTTTCCTTGCCATCTAGGCAACTATTCTGTAAATAATTCCAAAGGCCAGGGCATTCCTCTCTTTAGTCCTCTTTCTCACACCATGACTTGTGGTCGGAATCCTTCCAATCTCATAACTGTTGCTACCTTCTATCATGCAGCTTGTACGATTCTGACCTTGTAAGTGCGCCTATGTGACTCTTTTCTCCTTTTTCCTCCAGTTTTTAGCCAATCTCTAAGCCTCACTTTGAAAACATGTACAAAGCTTGACAAAATGTCCCTATGGGAATCTATAGGTATACTAAAGTTCTTCTCTCTGTACTTTGTTGAACTCACGAATATTGCTATCTCTTATTTCATAGACCCAGTTATCTATCCGTATGACTTTACTGCATCTAGGTAGGTCATACTATACCATAACTCTTACTTCGATTTATCGTTACTGGGGTCTGCTACCAAATTCCAGCTTACTCTCGTTGCTTATCCTATATGTATAAGTATAAGTCCTTTAATACTTCCTCATTAGAGTAAATCTTAAGAATGACATCCTAATCTCATCTCATACTTGTAACTTTTATCCATCCATTGTTGATTCACCTCAATATTGATCTACAATCTACCACTAATAACTTGAAACCTTTTATGTAATTACTAGGGCTCACGTTGCATCGAGGAACATCTGGAGTAATTTCCATAACCATATTTCATAGCATCCCAATGTGATTCACCTTACACGAGTAATTTAATCCTGTACAATTCATGAAATCCCCATTTTTCTTCAAATCATTACTCAATCGAAGGCCCAAACGTCATCCTTTATCCATCACAATTACACCTTTATTCTACTACCAGGGCAGCATTCTATCGCTTCTAAATTCTATTGGTATTAGACTTCTTTGAGTTCATTCCGGTTATACTGAATTTTCTATAACTTAGAGAAACCATCAGCTCTCTTGTTTTCATGGGCTTAATCCTGAGGACTTATCCATTCTTGTCACTTTCTCACTTGCCTTTTTCTTATCCTTACTCATGTCTTCCTAAAACCTTGTCGCTTTACCATACTTTAGCTTGCGACCTACACATATCTATTTATACTACTCGCAAACTTCCTTCAGCTTGCTTGCATCATAGATTTCCTTATATTATTCTGAAACATTAAGCGAGACATCACATCGTCTCAAACTCTTCTTTACTCTCTTAACTAGGCCTCTCGATACCTAGAAATCATAGGCTGGAAGATATGCCACTGACGCTGCCGCTATCATTCCAGGATACTGAATCCTAGCGCTTCTAGCCTTCTATCCAAAATATGGACTATTCACGATCTTCTACATTTGAGTATCTCGTACATTGTTCACCTTTACCTTACTTACCTTAAATTCGCATCATATCTTCTATCTCTTTCATGACCTCCCTTCCACATAGGGTATAATTCACATCCACAACTTGAAGCTCTATTATAACACTTGCATCTTTTGTGCATACATAATCCGGTGGAAGCTTCATACTGACTTCTTACAAGGCTGGTACTCTTCTAACTGGCTTTATCGTAGAGCCGTTATAGAATATGGCTATTGTACTATCTCTCTTGTACCTCTGTTATTAAGAGTGATTCTGCAATGTTCTCAATCATGATGTCTATAACTTTCTGGGTCCACTAATCAGACTCCTGATTTACTTAGTTGATGTAAATTTTTAGTTTCCTCTTCCCTCTGATCAGCCTTTATGCAAGCTTAAGCTATCTCCCGATCTGTGGCTCATGGTATTTTTATTACTTTAGCCTTTCATAAACGCTATGGAATATCAATCTTCTAACAATTCAATCCTTTGTCTATGACCGGACTCAATTTTTTCTTTTGAATTATACCAGAGTCTTCTACGGCTGTATGATTGTCAACATATATGCTGCATGAATAATACTCCGAAATATTAAGTGCGTTCATAACGTAACCAACTCTGGATCTTTGCTCGAATAATTCCTTTCGTTCCTTCTCAGCTTTCTTTTTTAGTGCATACAATTTTGTAGTGACACTGTTTTCACATGGCCATTTCTCCTTTGAGTTACCCTGTTTAGATTGAAACCTTCTTCCTAATTTCCTCAGCTAGTCTTTCATTGTAGTATTTAGGGAGGACCCTCTGACCCTTGTAAAGCTGCGAGCTTATCACATCGTATACTCAATAGAATATTTGATGTTCTTCCTTGCCTATAACTATCCTTAGTTACTTACCTCCACGTCCTTGTGCTTGTAGGGTTGCTTCTGAAATGAAGTTTTGACTGTCTTCCCAGTGGCATTCTCTTTTATTTTCGTAACACTCATACGGTACCTTTAACTACCCCAACTCCTATCTGAATATTTCTCAAGGATCACGATGTCATATCTGCGAGACTGAATTTCCCATGTTGGGGTTCAATATGTTTATCTTGTACGATCTATTGATTTGTCTGTAACCTCTTGTCTAGCCATAACTAGGCTCTTCCTGAATCAACTACTAACTACTCGTTGGCCATTCTTATATCAATATTCTGCATAATCTTTCTTGGGTTATTTCCTTTGTCTTAACTTACCTCTCGCACTGGCTCCTTATTTATCAATAACATCCCGAGCAGGAACCGTTACTTCCTTTCCTTGTTTTGGAATCATAGCATATCAGTAGGATTTGAATAAGTGCAATTTCATTCCTTTCTCATTTTTATCGCATTCTTCCTTTACCATTCCATAGTTACTAGAATCACTTAATTATGTCTTAATGCCACATCACTCCATATTTCCCCCTTTAGGGGAGTACTAAGATTTAGTGCTATGATGATCTACGTATAGACGTTTTACCTCTTCATCTTTGGCGTCTTTTCACATCATCGATGACCCTTACTCGCCTTGCGTTAATCCTTCTGGACCAAGGATAACAAATTTCCTTACTCGCGAGGGTGACACTTAGTATAACTGGCACATACCGTCCTTTAAGCTTAACTTTGCTCACATTGCTTGCTTTAGGGAAGTATCTTCCTGAATGACCATTCTCTAAATTTCTCATGAATATTCTTCTGTTGTCCATTCTATTATCGCCGGAATGCAATCTGAAATTCTCATGATGCCGACCATTATAAATCACCCAGTCCCTAATTCATGTTTAGTTTATCTTGTTCACCAATCCATATTGATTTCTATTATTCTGGGGTCTAACCTTTCCTTCTAGTAATCACGTTAGAGCCACGAACTTATTTCTCGAAATGAGGATATGACTTTATGGCCTATACTCTTTTATTATCTCAAGGCCTATCACCTCTCATCTTTTCCTTCACTTGACTATAGACTCTGTAATACTGTCATTTGTTTTGATCTATTGTTGTTATCCATGTATCACTTCTTACTTATAATGGTTCATTAACTCTCTTCTTATTTCCCTACTAACATTTCTGTCTATCACTTTATTATGAGAACTTCAGCAAGATATGTTCTTGGATCTTGGCCTTCATTATTATCCTCTTCAAAGTCCTCCTCAGATCTCAAGAACTCAAAACCGAAACTAGATGAGTTAGTTGCATCGGGCCGAGCCAGGAGGCGCCTTCGGGCAGTTGACTCCAGCTCTCGGGCCTTAGCGATTTTGGTATCAAAATAAATGAAGCCCACTTTGGCCTCATCCAAGGTTTTTCTCCTCATGCTATACATAGAATGTGTTTTCTAAATAATGATGGAATCCACTTGGCACTGGAGTTCTGATTTAAGCCGATCAACCTTGGTTGAAAGGCTATCTCGTTCGAGCACCCGATACATTACTCAACCGAGTACCAATATAACGTATCTTTCGTATTATTCTATCATAGGTAAATGAACCGCAGTAAATCATGATGGAATACAAACTTATACATATGACATACTGACCTATAAGACCAAAATTACACTAAACATAGGCCGACAAGGCCGTACAATCTTTCACGTATACGACATATGTCTACAAGCCTCTAAGAGTACATAAATGTCATAAAGGTCGGGATAGGGCCCCGCCATACTAATCAATATATGTCCTAATCATACTGACCATATAAGCAACTCTGGAACAAATAGAGAGCACCAACACCTTCCGCTGAGCTGATAGCCTATTTGGAGGACTCTCAACCTGTCTATCGGGATCTGCGAGCATGAAACACAGCATCCCCCAGCAAAGGGACGTCAGTACAAATAATGTACCGAGTATGTAAGGAATGAAAATCAGTAAACAATAGACATGAGAGAAACATGGAGTAAAAAACTCAACATGTATGTCGGAATAACTCTATGAATTATTAATATTTACAATGTCATGCATATACGTATAAATGTCATACCGTGCTTAGGTATATGCATTCATAACATCATCAGACCTCTGAGGGCATCCCATCATATCATCTCGGCCACTGTGGGCAAATCATCAACGTATATCAGCTGATCAGGTGGTGGTGCGTATATAACGCCAAAACCTTTTCCCATATCCCATATACATATAATGTACATATATATGCGTATATAACGCCATCTGGTCATGGGTCAATTTACATGTATAAATGAATGCAATGCATGAGAAATACATTAATAAAATCTCTAGGAACATCATAAGACCATTATGCCTCTGATTAATATCATGAAATAAAATTTATCAACTTACGTATTTTCGGAGACCCATGAAAAGATGATAGAATAATAAGACACATGGGGAGTCAAGAATATAGACGCCCCTAGTATTTCTATGAATAGAGTCATTTATGAAAGTTGCATATTTTGCTCGTTTCATTTGTATCATTTGGACCATGCCAAAAGGAAAGAAGGGATAGCCTTAACATACCTGAGTCGATTCTCTTGACAATCCCTCTAACACCTATCTTTTGCGAAAAAAACACGTGACAACAAGATCGGAGTAGGGAAAAATTCGTGATATTCTTGAGAAAGATTGTACCGTACTCCCTTAAAATTGCAACATGTCACGTTGCTAAGATGCTAAGAGATCTTGTTTGAATTTTGTTTCAATAAAGTCACGTTACTAAGGATGCTAAGATGCAAATTTGTGTTTGAATTTGCTGAAGTGAATTAGAGACTTTACTAAGATGTTAAAGAGATATCAACCTCTCTTTAAGATGCCAAATCTCTCTTTTAAATTGATATATGTTCTTAAGATGCCAAATCTCACGTTCTTATCATTTGATATATGTACATCTCTAATTTAGAGGGGCCGTATATTGGGATAGGTGTGGGCCCCACTTTATGTGGTGGCTTAATCACATAATCCTTAATCTTGTCACATAATCCATAATGACTTAAGAGTCATAAATCTTGGGGTGGCTTGCTGCCACGTGGGGGGGGGGGGGGGGGGGGGGGGGTTAATCTTATTCAATTTCTTTAATTAATCACCCAACAATTTCTTAATTAACTAGGTAATCTCCCATTACCTAATAATTAACCAATTACCCATATAATTAAGAATTATCTCAACTTACTAAAAATACTACTCACTTTTAACATATCTTATACACCTCATTATCATGGTCATGTAGTACCTTGTATGACACAAGTCCATAAATACGGGTATTATAGTTTGGATATTATTTTATCTCAAAATGTCAAACTTCGACGAAACTCATTTCTTCGATTTGCTTACCCTCTCCCCTTCACGAATTTACTTATCACTTGTTTGAAATAGTGTAATACTTATAATCTTCAAAAACAAATCTCATTCCCGGACTCTCGTCGATTAACTTACGACGAAACTTTAACATACGGAAATGCGGAATGTCTCATTTCCGAGCTTTCATCAATTTATTTATGGCGTACTTTCACATACGAAAATATAGGATGTAACAGTTACACCCCATATTTTTATACATAAAAGTACATCGTAAGGCGGTTGATGAAAGCTCAAAAGGAATGAAATCCCTCTACAAGAATAAGGAAGATTTATTGAAGTCTTAAGTAAGTTAAGTTGAATGAGACTTGGAAAAAATCAAATGAGATAATGGATACATAAAATATGGCTGCTTGCTTACCGAGATACTTGTTTGAGCTACTTGCTTACCCGTCCTACTAACTTGAGCTACTTAACACATGTCGTGACTATTAAATGAGGGTAAGATACATGTCTAAGTGAATCAGGGCAGCATGTGACACCTATTAATTAACCAAGCAGGTGACAAGTAGGTGTGTCACCTACTTGCTAAAAGGGAAGGCCCAAATTAGTCCACCTAAATGGACATGTGTAGGTTAGCCAAGAGGGCCCTTTTAGGGGTTGAATCAAGTCACATATCCTCATAATATCCAAGTAGTAGAAACTAAAGAGAGCCACACAATTCTCTCCCAAATTGACCTACTCCAAACTCTCAAGAAGTTATTGATAATCTTCTTCTTCTTTCAATTCAAGTTAAAGGGTAATCTCCAATCTTGAAGGATCCGATGTGAAGCAAGTTAATGGACATCAAGGGAAATATACTACCATTGTTTCAGGATGTTTGGTGAAAGACTTGTGAAGTAGGGCTGGAAATTGAGTTGAAGTTGTTGTGGTATTATGGACTGTCTGGAGTAGTTTCACATTATTATATGGCTGTCACATAAGAGTATTGTCTTGGACATGTTGTGTTTAATCTTATTGGTGCCTTAACTAAGTTGTGGGAGTAAGAATTGATGAAGTAATAATCTGAAAATCAGTTTTCAGTTGTTGTAATTTGTGGACTGTTAGGAGTTCATTTTTATGTGGTGTTGTGGCTTCAAAATAAGTATGTATAACTTGAGTATATTATGGTTGTCATTATTGAAGTGTATTCAAGTTCTAGCTAAGTTATAGGGATGGAAAAGCGCAAAGTAGTACTTGGCTGTTGTATGAGATTGTGTGGACTATTTTGGTGATGTATTGCGATGGATATAAGGTTGGATATTGATGTAATATGTTTTTTGATATTTTGGACATGTTGGTCTTGTTTGTGGATTTGAGGAAAGTGAAAAGAATAAGGGGAGGTGCTGTCCAAAATTTCGTAGATAAGCTAGTCGCTCATTTGTGTTGAGTTCTAGCTTCCGTAAGCTTAACAATGGTCCCTTATTGTTTGTTGTAGATTGAAGTACTAACGGGATGAACTGACGTCGTGTGGTTAGGTAAATGACAAAGGTATGTTAAGGCTATCCCTTCCTTCCATTTGGCATGATCCATACGATACAAACGAAACGAGCAAACACACAACTTTCATAAATGCCTCTATTCATAGAAGCACTAAAGGTGCCTGTGTTCTTGATTCCCCATGTGTCTTATTATTATATCTTCTGTTCATGGATCTCAAAAAAATACGTAGTTGATAAAATTTATCTGAAGGCATATTGATTTTATGACATTACGAGAGATCTTATTGACTTACTTTTCATTGCATTCATTTATACATGTACATTGACCCATGACCAGATGGCGTTATATACACACATGTGTGTGTGTGTATATATATGGGTATGAGGAAAGGTTATGGCGTTATATATGCATCACCACCTGATCAGCTGGCATATGTTGATGATTTCGCCCACAGAGGCCGATATATATATATATATATATATATATATATATATATATATATATATATATATATATATGAGGAAAGGTTATGGCGTTATATATGCGTCACTACCTGATCAGCTGGTATACTTTGATGATTTCACCCACAGAGGCCGAGATGATATGATGGTATCACGACCCAAAACGATGGTCCGCGACGGGCACCAGGTGCCTTACTCAACCGAGTACCAACGTTACATATCATTCTTATCGTACTGTCATTGGCAAATGGGCAGAACGGGCCGTCATGGGCTAACCAGAATAAACATAAGGGAATACTCAATATAAGACGACCCAATCTGACATAAAAACTTATACATGTGACATAGGGCCTATAAGACCAAAATTACACTGAACATATGTAACACCCCGAAAAATTTCGAAGTACTTAAGTGTAAAGCCCGGTAAAATTTGCAAAACAAATAATGTTTCATGGTGCCGGACTAGGCTTACGTGTTTGAGGATTGTAGAAATTGTTTGCGGCGAGCTTGCGAGTCGCGGCTCGGACTTTTTGAGTTGAACAATGCACCGAAAAGTAAAGAAAAATGTTTAGCAAAAAAACGCATTTATACGGTCCATTATGCGACCGCAGAATCACTCTGCGGACCGCATAATGGACGCAGAGTGAGGCAGTTAATTGGGCCAGTGAAAAGCAATTATGCGGTCGACTATGCGACCGCATAATTGTTATGCGGTGCACTATACGACCGCAGAACAGTTATACGGACCGCATAGTGACCGCAGATACAGACAAATTTTTGGTCATTTTGGGCACCAATTATACGACTGGTATGCGGTACGCATAACCATTATGCAGTCGCATATATGATCGCAGAACCCATTTCGGAGCTCCATTATTTTTTGGATTTTAAAACCCGATCCTACTTCGTTAAATACACGCAAAGGGTCATTTTTGAGCAAAAATTCTGATATTTTAGAGAGAAAGGAGAGTGTTTTAGAGAGAGAGAAAACCTTAGGCTAATTATTCATCAAGTCTTGCTCAAATCTTGGAAGATTATCAAGGAAAACCCACAAGTTCTTCATCTAAGAGGTAAGGTTCCGTACCCTAGTTTTCAATTTCGAATTTGGGTAGAATATGGTTGATTAAGAGTATGATTCTTGGGTATGAGAGTATTATCTATACATGCATGTACAAAAAATATTTGTGGGAAGATTGTTGAGCTTGAATAAGTAAGGATTGGGTTGTGTAGTGAAAGAAATCTTGTAGAAGAATCTTGTGGTTAAATTTACACACCTAGTATTTGATAAAATGCTCAAAAGAGCTGAGACCATGAATATCTTTCTAATTGTTGTTAAATTTTGTTATGTCTCAAAATAGATTGGGATTGCTAGAATTTTCGGAACG
>AWOL01S0050726.1:0-12021 GCA_000715115.1 Nicotiana otophora
CGACTCACAAAACCCCTACCATAGCGTGCTGCTGGTGCACGAACTCCTGAATAATGACCAGTCTCTTGAGACCTCTTGGCCTCTCTCTCCCGGGAAAACATGCCCTCCACTATCCTGGCAATGCTCATTGCCTGCTGATAAGTGATATCCATCTCCAACTCCATGGCCATACTGGTCCGAATACTGGGGTAGAGTCCCTCAATGAAGCGACAAACCCTCTCTCTGAATGTAGCAACCAGAGTCGGTGCATGGCGAGCTAACTCACTGAAACAGACTGCATACTCCGACACAGTCATGGCACCCTGACGCAACTGCTCAAACTCTGCGCGCCAAGTGTCCCTGAGGCTCTGAGGAACATACTCATACAAGAACATCTCTGAAAACCGAGTCCAAGTGAGTGGGGCTGCCTCATCCGGACTACTCAGCTCATAGGCACGCCGCCACTGATATGCTGCTCCCCTCAGGTGGAAAGCGATGAAAGAAACCCCACTCGTCTCCACAATGACCATAGTGCGGAGAATACAATGACACTCCTTAAGAAAATCCAGAGCATCATCTGAAGCTAGTCCGCTGAAAGTAGGTGGGTGGTACTTCTTGTACCTCTCAAGTCTGAGCTGATCTGCCTCAGAAGCAGCTACCATGATCTCATGCTGAACCGGAACCACTGGGGGCATAGGAATATACTCTGGGGCCTGATCAACTTGGACCCTGTGCTCAGGAGTGCGGGCTGTGGGAGTCTGTGCCCTTCCCCCAGCCTGAGATGTAGCGGGAGCTATCAGAAATAGTCCAGCCTGAGCCAGAGTGTTGAACATGCTCAAGAACTGAGCTAAAGTCTCCTGGAGGGCTGGAGTAGCAATAGGGATCTCCCGTGCTGGCCCTCCAGCTGGAGCTACTGGGGACTCCTCTAATGCAGCTCTCGTAGGCGCTCGGGCTGCACCGCGTGGTCGTCCTCTACCCCGACCCAAGCCTCTGGCAGCTCCGACAGGGGGCTCAGGTGCCTGATCGTCGGTCCTCCCAATACGGGTCCTCACAATCTGTGATAAAGAATAGAATAGAATCTTAGAATGTTTGATGTCAATAACTCGCACGACAAGGAAATCAAAGAAATATGATTGTTCTTAATAGTTACATAGCCTCCCGAACATAAGTACGGACGTATCCGCACCGATCCGCGAGACTTTAATAAACCGGCTTGTGACTCGCGACTCCTATGAACCTAGTGCTCTGATACCAACTTGTCACGGCCCAAACTAACCCTTCATAAGGTGTCGTGATGGCACCTAGTCTTTACGACTAGGTAAGCCTAATATTATGAAGAATATAAAGAAAACACAACATTTGTAAGATAAACAACATATTATGAATAGCCAAGAGTTGTACCACTCGGCATATACAAAATAGTTTCCCAAGACCCGGAATATCACTAAGTCACAAGTTGTTATAATCTATGTAGCTCTATACAAAAGTCTGAAGATAATAAAGAAAGTCTACAGGCGAGGGAGTAGAAAGAGACTCCAAAGATCTGCGGACGCAAGTAGAAGTACCTTGAAGTCTCCTAGAATCAGCAGCACGCACTAACATCGATGCTGATAGCTCGCACCAAGATCTGCACACGAAAACATGTGCAGGAAAGGGCATGAGTACACCACAATGGTACCCAGTAAGTGCCAAGCCTAACCTCGGTCGAGTAGTGACGAGGTCAGGACAAGGCCCTACCGGAGTAAATATAATAAATTAAACAGTAAAAGATATAAGCAAAATTTATGGTAACACAGTTAAAGAGATTCGCAAAAAAAAATATTTAACAGTTAAGGAAGCCCTCGGCTCACAACAAGGTAAACACGGTGGGAAATCTCCCGTAGTTCCGAATGAATATGCAGTACAAGGGGATCTCCCAGAATACGTCCGCAGTCCCAAAGTAAATATGCAGTGCTGGGAAATCTCCCGGAATACGTCCGTAGTCCCAAAGTAAATATGCAGTGCTGGGAAATCTCCCGGAATACGTCCGTAGTCCCAAAGTAAATGTGCAGTGCTGGGGGATCTCCCGGAATTCGTCTGCAGTCCCAAAGTAAATATGCAAGACAGTGGGATCTCCCGGAATACGTCTGTAGTCCCAATTTAAATATGCAACGCAAGATGAAATGGCAAGTATGGCATTAAGTTATACAGTTTATACTGAACAGAGATAAGAAAAAATAGGGATTTAACTAAGCATGGTGCACAAAATGTCAAATAGGCAGTTAAAACACGTAAGCATGATTTTCTAGTCTAAACTAAACAATTAAACACATTAGTGCAATTTAATAAGAGAAATAATTTATGATTTAAAAAGGATAAACATGATTTTTTTGCAATAACAGCCCGTGTACGCACTCGTCACTTGACGTACACGGCGCTCACACACCAAATAATATCAAAATATCCTAAGGGTAAAGTCCCAAACACAAGGTTAGGAAAGCCACTTACCGCGAACCGCTCAAATCAACTCGATATCACATTCTTGCCACGAGTATCCGACTCCAAATGGCCCGAATCTATTAAAAGTAATTGCATAATGTAAATATAGCTACAAGTAACTAATTTAACTAATTAATCCGAAGCTAAAACGTGAATTTAGGAAAAACGCCCAAAAAGTCTCCTCGGGCCCACGTCTCGGAATCGGGTAAAATTATAAATTATGAACACCCATTCACTCACGAGTTCACTCGAACAAAAATCATCTAAATCCGACATCAAATTCCCATTCAAATCTCAGATTTTCAATTGGGGAACCTTTTCCCCCATTTCCAAACTTCTACCCTCTAATTCCTTTATTAGACTAGGAAAACAACAATAGATTATTGTATTATGATCAAAATAGAGTTAGAATTCGTTACCCAATAGTTCTCCTTCAAACTCCCTCGAGCAATCGTCTCCCACCGAGCTCTAAATCGAATTTTGTGTTATGAAATTTCAAACCCTCGAAATCCCCTTTTCTGCCCAGCGATTTCCACATCTACGCTCATGGGGCCGCATCTGCGGTCTCGCACCTGTGGAAAAATCAACACAGGTGCGAAAGCCACTTATTGGGCTGGGTCTGCATCTGCGACCCCTGGGCCGCATCTGTGGCTCCGCTTCTGCGGACAACCAGCCGCACCTGCGAGCCCAGCATGCACTGTCCATTTCCGCATCTGCGAACTCTCAAGCGCACCTGCGAGTTCGCACCTACAGACTCCTCTCCGCAGGTGCGAAACACAAGAACCAGCAATGCACCAAATTTTCCTAAGTACAAATTTCTTCCCGTTAAGCATCTGAAACACACCCGAGGCCCCCGGAACTTACACCAAACAAACCAACCAATCCTAAAACACCATATGAACTTAGTCGAGCCTTTAAACCACGTCGAACAACACCAAAATCATGAATTAAATCAGGTCACAAATGACATTACGAACCTACAGCCACTTTTGGAATTCCATTCCGAGCTCGATATCAAAATTTCCACTATCGGCCGAAATCGCCGAAAAACTAACTTTCGCCAATTCAAGCCTAAATCTACTATAAACCTCCAAAACACATTCCGGACGTGCTCCTAACCCCAAAATCAATAGAGCTAACGGAGTCGACGGAATTTCATTCCGGATCCGTCTTCACACAGTTCCGACTACGGTCCAAACTTTGAGGCTTATACTCACAACTAGGGACTAAGTCTCCCAAAACTCCCCGAATTCCATAACCAAACACTCCGGCAAATCCCAAAAGCAGAAACAAATATGGGGAAAGCAGATATTAGGGGATTGAGGCTCAAATTCTCAAAATGACTGGCCGGGTCGTTACACCCTCGGCCTCCCTCAGTCATCAATCTCTCCAGTCTCTCTCTCATAGGCTCACAATGTCATGAGAATAGCCCAAAAATGATGATATGATGTATCGATGGATAGCAACAGAGACTGGGATATGATATGTAATGAAATGAATATGACTGAGTATGAATTCTCAATTTAAAACAAATAATTCACAACAATATGACCTCTGTGGGTTCCAAAATACTGGCACATAGCCTTAACAAAATTTTAACATGCTTTTAAGCTCAATTTCTTTGACACATAAAACCACATGGAGAATGCCAAGATTATTTAACTACAAAATTCTACAGAAACAATTATGTCACAATTTCTATAGTGCACGCCCACACACCCATTACCTAGCATGTGCGTCACCTCCCAACAATTCACATAATACATATATTCGGGGTTCATACCCTCAGCTCCAAGATTAAAAGAGTTACTTACCTCGAACAAGCTAAATACAATGCCGAGCAAGCTAAACAATGCTCCAGAAATCCCATTCTGCGCGTATCCACTTCCAAACGGCCGAATCTAGTCACAATTAATTTGATTCAGCCCACGAAAATTATAGGAATTTATACCATATCAAAATACTAATATTTTAAAAAATATTCGAAATTATGCCCCAAAAATACCAGTGGGGCCCACGTCTCAAAATCCGACGAAACTTACAAGATATGACAACCCATCCAATTACATGTTCAACCATACTAATTTCACTCAAATCCGACTCCAAATCGGTATTCAAACTCGAAATATTTGTTTTGTGACATTATAGAAATTTCCTTCTATTTCTCTTGAAGATTCGATAATCTTACACCACAAATGAAGATTAATTCATGAAATATAATCACAAGGGAGTCAAGAACACTTACCCCAACTTGTGTGGAAACATTCCTCTCCAAAATCGCCCAAATCGAGCTCCAAAATCCGAAATGGGTGAAAGATCGTGAACCCTTGAACTTAAGGCTTATGTCCAGTCAATCCGCACCTGCGGACAATATTTGCGCACCTGCGCCTCCGCTTGTGCGAGCAGAACGTCGCATTTGCGGACTTCACTCGCCTGCCCAGTTTGCGCATCTGTGAGGACATCATCGCATTTGCGAAGACGCATCTACGGGAAAGACATCACAGATGCGAAAATCCTCAGCCTCCAGCCATCTCGCTTTTGAGCCAAAATCGTCGCACCTGTGACCGTCGCACCTGCGAGTCCATTTTCGCAGGTGCGAAAACACCAGAACCAGCATACCTCCAGAAATTCTTCAACTTCAAACCTTTGTCCGTTAACCACCCAAAATCAACCCGAGGTCCCCGGGACCTAAACCAAACATACCAACAAGTCTTATATCCCAATACGAACTTAGTTGAAATCTCAAATCAACTCAAACAACTTCAAAAATACGAACTACACATGGATTCAAGCCTAATGAATTACGAAATTTCCAAATTCTACAAACGACGCCGAAACCTATCAAATCACGAGCGATTGACCTCAAATTTTGCACACAAGTCACATTTCACATTACGAACCTATTCCAATTTCTAGAATCAGATTCGGACCCCGATATCAAAAGGTCAACACCACGGTCAAACTTCCCAAAAATTCAACTTTCGGCATTTCAAGCCTAATTCCACCACGGACCTCCAAATAATTTTCCGGATACGCTCCTAAGTCCAAAATCACCATACAAAGCTATTGGAATCATCAGAATTCAAATCTGAGGTCGTTTGCAGATAAGTCAACATTCGGTCGACTTTTCTAACTTAAGCTTTCCATTAAGAGACTAAGTGTTTCAATTCCTTCCGAAATCTCTCCTGATCCAAACCAATTAACTCGATAAGTCATAAATCAATTGTAATGCATAAATTGAGCAGTAATTGGGGAAACTGGGTTGTGATACTCAAAATGATCGGTCGGGTCGTTACATTCTCCCCTACTTAGACATACATTCGTCCTCGAACGTGCCAAGAGTTGTTCTTAACCTTCAAATATCTATTCCACCTCACCACGCACATACCCGGGGGTGATCTCACGTCACCCTATTCTATATAGGCCTGACCACACAACATAACTGAAAATCATTAATTTAACCTTAGACCAAAAACCTTGGAGCCAAATTTCTAACATCCAAAATTCTTTTCAAGACCCGAATCTCACATATACACACTGTATAATCATGAACAAGCTGTATCTAGACATAACCATAATCACAGATATAATCACATAACATACTACACAACTCGCATGCTCGTAGCACCATTCCTGATCACAGATACTACTCCAAAACCAACTAAATACTAATATTAAACCCTTATCGAACCAAACCTCATCCCAAAACCCTCGTACACTATTGATAATAAAAGAAACACGCAAAATTTCATGACCACTTACAAGATCAACAAGTCACGGAGCTCTCTCGCTCTAACCAGAACCATAATCGCTTTTGTCACGACCCAAAAACCCAACCCGTCGTGATGGCGCCTATCTCGATACTAGGCAAGACGATAATCTCAATAAACCAAAACTTTTCTTTAAGGTTGAAAATATAATATTTAAATACAATAACAATTCCACAAATACTAATACGAACACTCCCCAAAACCTGGTGTCACTGAGTATATGAGCATCTAATACGAATACAAGTCTGGAAAATATGGTCTATAATAGTCTGAGACCAAATAGAGTAAACAAGGAGATAGAGAAGGAGAGACAAGGTCTGCGGAATACGGCAGCTACCTCAAAATCTCCTGAAAATCAACTACGTGAAAGGATCAACACCCGCTATGTCCGGGAACACCTGGATCTACACACGAAGTGCAGGATGTAGTATGAGTGCAACCAACTCAGCAAGTAACAATAATAACTAAGGAACTGAAGATAATGACGAGCCACACAGTTATATTTCACTTTCAGTAATTCCAGCAAAGAATAGACATGCTTCCAAATCCGGGAGTTTAAGTCAAATCAATTTTATACAGTTCAAGTTCATGTGAACCGGATATAAAATATTTCAGAGATTTCACAATAACGACAGATAACAACCAAGTGTAACAACAAATGCAAAGCAAGTACAACCTCTCAGGTAACAGTCACTCAACTCATCACAACGAATCAACCACTAGGCTCTAAGCCCTAACAACTCACGTGCTGCACGGACAACACACGTGCCATAATATAAGTATCTAGATCTGCACAGCCAACTCACGTGCTACATGGCCAACTCACGTGCTATAGTATGATATAAGGATCCGCAGGGCCAACTCACATGTTGCACGACCAACTCACGTGCTATAGTATAATATAAGGATCTACACGGACAACTCACGTGCTGCACGGCCAACTTACATACTATAATAATATATCTCATCATCAGGCCCTCGGCCTTTCTCAGTCATAAATATCTCCAGTCTCTCGGGCTCTCAGAAATCATGAAAATCAGCAGAATAATCAAGTAAACTGTGACTAAGTACAGACAACAACTAAATAGATAATTCAACATGTACACGACCTCTGTGGGTCCCACCAATAAAAACATATAGCCTAAACATGGTTTCTAGTCAAATTTCCATAACGCATAGAGAGCACATAACTAACAACAAGTTATTCAACTTTACAGTATCACGGGACCGATCAAGTCACAATCCCCTCGGTGCACGCCCACACGCCCGTCACCTAGCACGTGCGTCACCTCCAAAGTAATCACATGATACCAACTTCCAGGGTTTCATACCCTCAGGACCAGATTTAAAACTGTTACTTACCTCGGAGTGTGAAATTGTTTACTCTGTTATGCCCCTGACTCGCAAATCAGCCTCTGAATGCCTCGAATCTAGTCACAATTAATTCGTTTCGGTCAATAAAATTCATTGGAATTAATTCCATAAGAAAATGCTAATTTTCCATAAAAATCCAAATTTAGCTCAAAAATCGCCTGTGGGGCCCACGTCTCGAAACCCGACAAAAGTTACCAAATCCAACAACACATTCAATTACGAGTTCAACCATACAAATTTCACTCAAATCCGATTCTAAATCAGTGTTCAACTCCCAAAAATTCATTTTATGAAATTTCAACAATTTTCCATCTCAAAATACATGATTACATGATGAAAACAATGATATATTCATGTATGTTAACCAAATCTAAGTTAGAATCACTTACCCCGATGAAATTCTTGAAAAACCCACGAACAATCGTCTCAAACCGAGCTCCAAAGGTCCAAAATGAAATAATAACCTAAGCCTCGGTTATATAGCCCATTCTCTGAACTCACCATGTGCGGTCTGCGAATTTCCATGCGCGGCCGCGCCTCCCAGGTCCTGCGGTCGCGAAATATTGGTGCAGCCGCACTTTTTGGTGGCTGCACTGCCAGTCTTTAGTATTTTTGCCATAACCTTTTTTACAGATGTCCAAATGATGATTTCTAAATCTTTATGGAAACTAGACACCCAGGTATACAACTTTCATTTTTTAATCATCTCCAAATTCCTTGTAGATCAATATATATAAGCTCCCGAAATAGGACCGGCGAATCTGCAGAACTTCCTGGAGCGTGGCCGCGGAAAGAATTGTGCGGTCCGCGAAATTCTGCTGCGGTCCGCACTCTTATGTGCGGTCCGCGCCCCTCCTTCGCTTCAGCACCCAAACATATGCGGTCCGCACCCCCAAAAGTGCCAGAACAATATTATAGTGTAGAAATGTCCGGACTCGCTCAAAACTCACTCCAAAACTCATCCGAAACCTCTCGGACACAAACCATATATGAATTTTAATCATAAAACATGCCACGGACCTGCTCCGCACTAAAACACTGAAAAGAGGTCGTATTGACGCGATATTGACCATGGCCAAACTCCCAAATTTCTTATCTTTATAAATCTCTCAACCAATGATCCAAAAATACACCCAAGCCCCTCGGGAACTCAACCAAATATACCAACACGTTCCATAACATAACACGAACCTACTTGAAGCCTCAAATCACATCAAATAATGTAAAAACCACGAATCACACCTCAATTCAAGCCTAATGAACTTTGAACTTTCAAATTCTACCTCTTGTGCCGAAAGACATCAAATCAATCCGGAATGACTTCAAATTTTCCACACAAGTCATAAATGACATAACAAAGCTATTCAAATTTCCAGAATCAGATTTCGACCTCGATATCAAAAAATCAACCCCCCGGTCAAACTTCCCAAAATTTAACTTTCGGCATTTCAAGCCTAATTCCACTACGGACCTTCAAATAATTTTCCGTACACGCGCCTAAATCCAAAATCACCATACGGAGTTATTGTAATCATCAGAATTAAATTTCGAGGTCGTTAACACATAAGTCAATATCCGGTCAACTATTTCAACTTAAGCTTCCAACATGAAAATTCATTCTTCTAAGCTAACTCTGAAATACCTTAAAACCAAAACCAACAATTCACACAAGTCATAATACCTCGTAGGAAGTTATTCAAGACTTCAAATATTTGGAATGAGCGTAAATGCTCAAAACAACCGGTTGGGTTGTTACAATCTCTCCCATATAAACATGTGTTCATCCTCGAACGTGCCAAGAGTTGTTCCTAAGCCTTTACATCATTGTTCCTCCTTACCATGCACATCCTGGGGTGATCCCACGTCACCCTATTCTATATAGGCCTAACCACACAACATAACTAAAAATCACTAATTTAACCTTAGCAAAAAAATATTGGAGCCAAATTTCTAAAATCCAAAATTCTTTTCAAGACGCGAACCTCACATCTACACATTGTATAAGCCTGAATAAGCTGTACCCAGCCATAGCCATAATCCCAGATACAATCGTATAACATACCACACAACTCGCATACTCGTAACACCATTTTTGATCACAGTAACTACTCAAAACCAACCAAGTACTAGTATAAAACCCCGCATTCAACAGAACCTCATTCCAAAACCTTTGTACACTGCCAATGATGAAAGAAACAATGAAAAACTCATAATCACTCATGAGATCAACTAGCCATGGAGCTCTCTCGCCCCAACCAGAACCATAATCCTCTCGAATATACCATAATCAAGCCTGAAAGTACCCATTCTAGGTCTAATGGCCTTATATTATTAAACACAACTATCCCACAGACACGCCACATCAATATAACTCCAGCCACCATTGCGCAATTCGTGTACCCAAATATGGGAGATGTCTCAAGGAAGGGAACCATATTGCAAGTTCAACAAGCACCACCACAACCACAATGTTACAACCAACTCCTCAAATTTCGTGAAGAGGATAAATATAGGCACATGTGCACAATTGTAGAGGTAGGAAATTAATGAATCAGATAAATTATCATAGAAATAGAACTCCCTCACTCGGCACGGATAACTCACGTGCCAATAATATGAATCGCCTGGCATGGTCACAGGCCTCCAGTCCCAGCATATCATAGAGGAGCAATTAAACAAGTACATTTGTATATGATAATGAAATAAGATTCTCATGCTCCTGGACTGATATAAATAGCACACCATAGTGCAAGTATGTGCAAAGTCTACTATCATATTTCAAATCGGTAATTTTACGCGGAATTAGTAACTACCCCATTTATTTAGGGAATCATCTTCTTTCTAACCTCAAGTATATCCCAGATAGTTCTCAACAAAGGTACGAATACGGGAAACTTATAACTTTACTCTTAGCAGTCAACTCTAGGCATATAATAGCCTAAGCATTCTTCCGAGTATGAATACTTGCTCCAATACCCGCACATGGGCTCAAACCTCACATATATGCACACTTATAGCGCGTAGCTATCACAAATAATTAACGCAACTAGTGCCTCCACTGAGTTAAAATAAAATACTCACCTAAAACAGGCCAAAACCCGAAACAATATACTTATGAGAACTCCCAGTCTCCAAATTCATCCAACACATGAATCCCCGTAACTGATCCCAATTCTAGCACTAGAATGACTAACACATATTCCATTCACGATCTTCCCATAAGGAATACTTTCATAATTCTTCTGTGCCACATAGCAATAATTTGAATATCAGCAGTCTATCAACGAGGAGAGTACTGCAATACCAATGAACATCCGTAAGTCAAAACAAAATGCGCCTTTTGAAATACGCACCCTTCTCAGGGATTACCGAGCAGTTATAACATTCATCTAATTATCTCAAATTGACCATTCTGTCCAACATTCGTGATCTTCCTTTCAAGAATGAACTGTCATCTTGTACATGTAAATATTAATCCCGCGCTACACACCACATCTATCATTCCATCATGTGACAAGCACCAGAATCTCATTATCAACTTTGGGTAACCAGCAAATTACATATCCGGTCATTCAGTAACCTTTATCTTGCTTCCTTCTAGGAGAAATTCATAATACACAACACATTCCCTACACCGGTAGAATATATCCGGTTCAACCCATGGTAGAAACCATTAAGAACACTTTGAAATTCATTTGCACATAACCAAGCTATCAAAACTGAATCCTTATAACTCCACCAAGCCACACAAGTTGCCAGATCCGAGAGCATTCCCACAAAACACCTGTAATGCCCCAGATCATCATATGAACTAAAAGAACCGAGCATACCATTACCATACTGATCTAACATGTTACCCATTTGTCATATTTTCTTCGGGTTTCTTCTGAATCACCCCCAGGTTGAAATTTATCCTTGTGAAAACACTACTATCCTTACCCAAGCTCACTACAAGACATCCTAATATAAAACCACATCGCCCTAAGGCCCATAAGCCATTGTATTTTTCTTAAGCACCTTCATAAATACCCCAACCGTAACACTTACTCTGAAAATACCTTATGCGAATTTAAAATTGTTCCTCTTTCTTTTCTTATACTGAAAATGTAGAATCCATAGTCAAACAGAATTATTGTATGTCCCGATACCATCCAATCTGAGTAACTGATTCTAGTGATATACAAATTCGAAAAATTTTCACTTTCCACATATACATTTTGAATCCATTAGAACCCTCTCGAGAGTCATCCACTCTGCTCAAATCTAATTTACTCCGCCCCAAACGGGCCAAAAAACATGTGCTCCGTTAGCACAATCAACACTCAAATAAGTAACCATGTCTTAACACGACCAATCAAATTCATACTTCGTGTGCACTACATCTTTCAAAATAACAACTTAATCATTCCATATTTTTCAT
>AWOL01S0050726.1:24836-49669 GCA_000715115.1 Nicotiana otophora
CGCTTATCTACTTCCAAACGACTTGAATCTAGTCATAATTAATTTGATTCAGCCCACAAAAATTATAGGAATTTATACCATAT
This sequence comes from Nicotiana otophora, assembly GCA_000715115.1. NCBI lineage: Eukaryota > Viridiplantae > Streptophyta > Magnoliopsida > Solanales > Solanaceae > Nicotiana > Nicotiana otophora. Next base: position 24,920 of record AWOL01S0050726.1, read on the forward strand.
CAAAATACTAATATTTTCCAAAAAATTCAAAATTATGCCCCAAACATTACCCGTGGGGCCCACGTCTCAGAATCCGACGAAACTTACAAAATACGACAACCCATCCAATTACAAGTTCAACCATACTAATTTCACTCAAATCCGACTCCAAATCAGTATTCAAACTCGAAAAATTCGTTTTGTGACATTATAGAAATTTTCTTCTATTTCTATTGAAGATTCGATAATCTTACACCAAAAATGAAGATTAATTCATGAAATATAATCACAAGGGAATCAAGAACACTTATCCCAAGTTATGTGAAAACATTCCTCTCCACAATCGCCCAAATCGAGCTCTAAAATTCGAAAATGGGTAAACAATCGTGAACCCTCGAACTTAAGGGTTCTATCCAGTCAATCCGCATCTGCGGACAATATTTGCACGCATGCGCCTCCGCTTGTGCAAGCAGAACGTCGCATTTGCGGACTTCACTCGCCTGTCCCGTTTGCGCATCTGCGAGGACATCATCATATTTGCGAGGCCGCATCTGCGAGAAAGACATCGCAGATGCGAAAATCCTCAGCCTCCAGCAATCTCGCTTCTGCGCCAAAATCGTCACACCTGCGACCATCCCACCTTCGACCATCGCACCTGCGAGTCCATTTCCGCAGGTGTGAAAACACCAGAACCAGCATACCTCCAGAAATTCTTCAACTTCGAACCTTGGTCCGTTAACCACCCGAAATCAACCCGAGGTCCCAGGGGACCTCAACCAAACATACCAACAAGTCTTATATCCCAATACAAACTTAGTTGAACTCTCAAATCACCTCAAACAACTTCAAAATTACGAACTACATACAAATTCAAGCCTAATGAATTTTGAAATTTTTACATTCTACAAACGACGCCGAAACCTATCAAATCACGTCCGTTTTTGCTCAAATTTTGCACACAAGTCACATTTCACATTACAGACCTATTCCAATATCCAGAATCGGATTCCGACCCCGATATCAAAAAGTCAACCCCCCGGTCAAACTTTTCAAAAATTCAACTTTCGGCATTTCAAGCCTAATTCCACCACGGACCTCCAAATAAGTTTTCGAATACGCTCCTAAGTCCAAAATCACCATACAGAGCTATTGAAATCATCAAAATTCAAATCTGAGGTTGTTTACACATAAGTCGACATCCGGTCGACTTTTCCAACTTAAGCTTTCCATTAAGAGACTGAGTGTCTCAATTCATCTCGAAATCTCTCCGGACCCGAACCAATTAACCCGATAAGTTATAAATCAACTGTAATGCATAAATTGAGCAGTAATTGGGGAAACGGGGTTGTGATACTCAAAACGACCGGTCAGGTCGTTACACTATCAATATTTTTGCATTGATTCAAAAGAATAAAAAATTAAACACAAAACTTACACTTCATAGACAAATTAAAAAGCTATACTTTTGTCATATTAATATGTCTATGTGTTATCTTTTGATAAATAATTATCTCTTCTAGAACTCTGTACGTAAAACTTATACAAAGCAACATACATCTATAGAAATATATATATATATATATATAGAGAGAGAGAGAGAGAGAGAAAGAGAGAAAGTCAAATAGTCATGTAAGTTTAAAGTTATATACAGTCAATCGAACTTATAATTCAACAAATGTTATATGTGTTAAATAGCAAACTCTAGGTTCCATGTACGTGCTTTGCACGTATATTTCCAATCAATTGTTATAAAACATATTTTAAAAAGATAAATTTTTAATTGCATATATTCACCAAGTATATAGATAAAACAAATAATTAAATATTATTTGAACCTTCCAAGATGAATGATTAAATTAGATAATTGGCGTCCTTGTTCTAGATAAAAAATAATTAAATATTTTATAAGAGGAATGTCTTACCTGTAATAAAAAAAGGTCCAGAGGCGAGCATGATGTATCTGATAGGCTACCTCGAATCTACAACGAGATAGAGAACTGAATTAGAATCCAGTGGCAGATGCAGTGGTCACTAACTCTATTTCTTCACGTTATTTTCTTCTAAAATAGACTACATGCTATCCTACAATAAGCTACATGCTAATCACCGCAAATTCCAAAGAAAATATAGAGGAAAAAAAAACAAAGGAAAAGAATCTAGGGAGAAAATCTTAATGTGGTGTAAATCTTAAATATTAGACATAGGCGTACGAAAGATACCAAAAATAGGAGAATCGAAGTGGTAAATTTATACTTTATTTCAGAGTTCTAAGTCTTGTAGTTTAATTCGAAAAGGAATTTTACCATTGGGTAATTAAGAGTATAAATGTCGATCAATATTTCGAGGATATTTTAGTCGTTCAACATTTAACATAAATTATTCGTGCTTTTATAATATATATATATATATATATATAAAATTCTCGAAAGCTAAAACTTTATAAAGAACAATATCGTAACTCAATGTCTCAATACCGATCTTCATTCCTTTCACCAGAGGAGGTAGCACTAGTCAAAGAGAAAGAGGGAGACTCTATTCAAAGCGATATTGTTCTAGTTTCTTGAAAAACGTTAACTTGTCACAAATCGCTTATACTGGTTCGTCCTGATAGTGAGCTCTTTTCAGAATTGCAAACACAATACATAGCATATAATCTTCCTAAGACCGGACTTCGTACACAAAAAAATGTTAATAACAGAACATAGCTACAAATCTGTCTTAGTGCACAAAAATATCAAATAACTAAGTTTTGTAATGTGAACAATACCAGCTTCCAAGCTGTTTCCAATCATTCAACATGGCATACTTGCTCTTTAAGTTGTTCTGGTCTGAATAGGTATTAATTATTGTGAAAAGGGTCATATTTGTCTCTGTACTCTTTAAAAAGGGTTATATTTGTCCTTCGTTATACTTTTTAAATATATTTATCCTTATCGTTATACTTTAAGATCATATTTGTCCATGTACTCTTCAAAAGGGTTATATTTGCTCTTCGTTATACTTTTTTGACATATTTATCCTTATAATTATACTTTAGGATCATATTGCGAGATTTAAAGGGAGATTAATTAGATTATTTCGGTCAAACCAATTTGCACTTGTTCTGAATAATCGGATTATAGATAATATAGATAACAAATTAACTGCCAAACCACCAGTATTAGGACAGAAAACGAAGATATCTAATATACCAATAAGAATAAATAAAAGCTAGAATTAAGATGGATTAGGTTCAATAATTGACTGTGGATCATTCTCTGATCTGTAATGGACCTCTTTAATAGATAATACTTAGTCTTACTTGTAAAGGTCTCCTTCCAACTGAATTACAAAGAAGCGAAATGAAACTAACAAGACTATACATATTTTAAAACACAAATTAATCATCCATGGTATAAAACTTTCTGTTGTTAGTATATATAATGGATTACACAAAAATTTGTGAGGTTTAGTTGAAATAACTCCAAGAATTGAACCATAACTCTATCTCACAACAACTCCACCTCCTCTCATTATGATCATCACATCTCTATATGAAGTTTCAATCTTGAGCTCTTTAAGTATAATTAATCCAAGAAAACATCTTAAACCAGCACCCAAAACATAAAGAAAAAACCTCTTTTTTCCCTGATAAGCAAATCCTCAAAATGCTAAGTCAGTCACCATTTTCCATTTTCATTGCATTCTTATTTGCAACAATAAACTTGGCACTCCTTGTTTCTGCAATTGATACTCAAACTCCTGGCGAACCGATCCTGGAATTATACATGCATGATATTCTTGGAGGCAGTAATCCAACAGCTAGGCCGATAACCGGATTATTAGGCAATATTTACAGTGGACAAGTCCCTTTTGCAAGGCCTCTTGGTTTCCAACCTCCTAAAGATGGTGTAGCAATTCCCAATTCCAATGGTGCAATCCCAACATTTAATATCAACGGTGTTCCACTAGGAACTGGCTTAGCAGGCACAACATTTGCTGGTAACCAGAATAGCCAAACTACTGTGACTACTCAATTAGGTCCTGATGGCTTGGGCCTCGGCTTTGGTACGTACAAATTTAAGTTGTTAGAGAAATCACACATTCAATTACCTTATTTATATTAGTATGTTTCAACATGCCTCAACATGTCCTCTCACTTGTCAGCTTGATTACTTTTCATTGGCGAAAACATAGTTTTTTCGCTTTATGGGTAGCGGTGTGATTTGAGCCTAGGATCGTTTGCCTATTCTGCTACTATATTGAACCGAATCAATTGATTTAATGCAGGCATAGCTCTTTCCTTTGTCCTTTCCCCCAATTTTTGCTCTCACTAGTGGTTTACTCCGTATCTGAAGCACCCATTTTTCATTCATAGAGAGATTCAATCGTCAAAATCAATAAAAAGACCATCATGACCATCTTATCTAAAATTTTAAGCAGTTAGAGAGATCACGTTTTTAACAATCTTAATTATATTATTTATATCTTAACACGACCTCAAGTGTGGGTCTAATTATTTTTCATTGACCAAAAACGTGAAATGTCTTTTGCTTTTTGGGTGCCAGTTGGATTTGAGCCTGGAACCTGTTGCATACTCTGTTATCATGATGAATTGAGTCGTACTAAGGTCACACATTTTATTAACTTTTATTATATTATATTATATCTCAACAGGTACCATTACTGTTATCGACGACTACTTGACTTCCTCCCCTGAGTTGGGCACACAAAATCTTGGAAAAGCTCAAGGTGTCTATGTTTCAAGCTCTGCAGATGGAAGTACTCAAATGATGGCGTTTACGGCCATGTTTGAAGGAGGGGAATATGGTGATAGTCTCAATTTCTTTGGAGTTTACAGAATTTCAAGTCCCATGTCACGAATTTCAGTTACAGGAGGAACTGGTAAGTTTAAAAATGCTTGTGGATTTGCAGAGATTCGTTCCCTTATACCAGCTGGTCAACATGTCACAGATGGTGCAGAGACATTGTTAAGGATTACTGTCCATCTTACTTATTGATATTTCTTTGTTGAATCTTTTAAACAAAAGATTGTGGATTGTTTTGTGTGAAAAAATTGTAATCACTTTGATTTTGTGTTTTGTTTCTATCTCACTTTGGCATTGAACGTAAACATATACTATATATATATCCTTTGTATTCAGTAACAATTTATCTCAATCCTAAGTACTTGGGTTGTATTTTATCTTGATTTGTTGTACTTTTGAGCTTTCATATTTTTTCTTTTGTTTCACTTAGCTACAAAATGGTTAAAAGAAAATAGTTATCTATCCATATTATCTATTAAAAAATGGGTTGGATAATGAACCTTTTAAAAATGGGTCAAATATGAATAAAAATCATATTATCCATTTAAAAAATGGATAATCAATAGATAACTAATGGGTTTAACTTTTACATTTGTAAAGCCTCAAATTCGGGTTTTCGCAAGTTTGGGAGACTAAGAATTCTCCCAAAAGTGATCATATTCAAGAAGTCATGGATAAAATAGATATCCATATTATCCGTCGGTTAACCCATTTTTTATCCGTATTAAATATAAGTCGAATAATTTAACCATTTTTACATTACCCGTATCTGACCCGACCCAACCCGAACCGTCCATTTGCCATCCCTAGTTCCGCTAGTCATGTGCACCGTGAGACCGAAGACATTCGCTATAAGCTACCATAGTGGCAAATTAAACGTACGAACTTTTTGAAATCATAGATAATTAAATTTTTGAATTTAAGTTTATATAAAATTTGGACTAAATCCTAAACACGAGACACAAGCCAAAGCCAAAGCTAAAGTCAAAAGCCAATGAGATCATGTTTTGTGTAAACTTTTGTGGCAAAGTAAAGGCCAACCATTCCAGGTTTTTAAGTGGCATGTCCGAAGGCTCCAATACTAACTGTTGAACTATTGAAAGAATTTGTTCTCTCTCTAGGTTAAAAAATAAATTCTCCGTACAATTAGCCGTTAACAATAAACGGTAACCTTTCGACTGTCTCCGTCATGCACCCCCGCATGGCACCGTCGGACGGAGTCGATTCGGCGTGTACAACTGACCAAAAGGAAGCTAACATCAAAGAGAACCAAACTGGGGATCTCAATCAAACAAAAACTTCTTATGCTACGACTATTACTACTGTCATTCTGACGCCTACCCACAATATAAGACACCCTAGAGAATCAGTAATCACCAGGCACACCACCCATGATGGAATGCCAACAGTAATTTTCAAAGACAAAGACTACTATGGAATAATGGCGGATAAATGCAGATTGACAATAGTGGATCGATTCTTGAAACCCCGGCCCCAAATCAAAAAGAATAGGTCTACCTTCAGAGAAAGATTCCCAGTGAAGGGTAGAGCCAAAATTGGAGTCTATGACAATTATAATGTCTTTCTTGACTTCATAAATGAGGATGATTTCAACTCCATCTGGTATAGAAGAGTTGTAGAAATTGATGGTCTTCAAATGTGGCTGCAAAAGTGGACTCCGGACTTCAAGCCGGATGAAAACATCCCAATAGTTCCGGTATGGATTTTACTTCTTGGACTCCCTTTTAACATGCATAATTGGCTTTATGCTAAACAAATCTGCAGTGAAATTGGAACTCCAATGGCGTTGGATGTTGCGACTGGTGGTAAAACAAGACTGAGTATGGAAAAAGTTAGAGTGGAGATAGAACTTCTTAAACCTCTTATTGAGAGTGTGTTTGTAGGATCTGAAAATGAGAATGCTCCTCTTAAAGGATTCACTCAAAGAATTGAATATGAAAGCATTCCTAAGTATTGTAGGCAATGCAATAAATTGGGGCACAATGTGTTGAACTGTAGAGTTTTTGAATGAAAAAGAGCTACTGAAACAGGGGAAACGGATAAGAAAGAGAAATCGATGAACGAGGATGGGGATAATAGTGGAGTCCAAAAAGAGGAAAAAGAAGGGCAAGGGAAAGAAAAATTGGAAAAACATCTATCTCTGGAAGAAAACAAGAAGGCTATAACTACTCAAAGTCAGAACAAAGGCAAGGAAAAAAGAAGCAATTTTGAAGACACTAATGAAGAAAGACAAGTGAAGATACAATATAGATTGGAGACTACTCAAGAATACTACATTCCGGAAAATAAAGAGGGAAACCAGCTTCCATTAAGGATAGAACAAACAAGAGAAAGAAGAAGAATAAGAGTAAGCAAAATAAGATGCCAAAGAAAAAGAGCAAAGTAGTTTTGAAACCTCAATTTTAAAGAAATACCAAACAAGATACTAGTTCCAGGAACTCAACCAATCAGGAGTAGACAATGGAAAGAGGGAACATGGATACTTATAACAGTTACAATAAAGTAAGACAAGTGACTAGTAAACACACAATCAAGAAATCTCTATGGTTAAGGAAAGCTCTATAAATAAGAATGCTCAAGGAGATCAAGGTCAAAAGGCTGATATCAATAATGAAAGTTCCAATAATGTTAAAGAACCTTTTGGCATAGAGATTAACCAACAGACTGAACATTATACACGCACAAGAAAGGAAAATAGAAATGAAGAAGTGTTATAGATTGATAGCACATGATTGAAATATTTACCAACCAATATCATTGAACAACCTAATATTCAATTGATGGTAGAACTCTATGCAAATTAGGAACATGGTTTACACAACAAGTTGGATGAGGTCACTAAACATCAGGGCAAGATCCTACTTCAAATGAGATTATGAAAGCTTCTGAGCAACAAGAAAATGGCAATCAAGAAAATAATTTTTTTGAGTAGGATGACTAGATCCTTGCTACATCCTTTCTAGAAAGGGAAGAAGCTGAGCAAGACAATCAAACAAGAAAAAGAAAATCAGAAAAACATCCTCTGTAAAGAGGAAACAATAGACATATACCTCTCCTAAAACTTTTCCATGATTAGTACAATCTTCTAGAATATTAGAGGGGTGAGGTCTAAAAAAGCAATTCATAGGCTTAAAAAGCTTATAGACAGCAACAACATTATTTCTACAACAATCATAGAACCTATAATTGACAAAAACAAGATCGAAGGCTACAGGAAATTGTTGAATTTCAGTATTGTATCTCTAATGACAGTCGGAAGATATGGTATTTCTGAAGAATATTAGTAATGCCATAGTCACCTTCAATGATGAGCAACAAATCACTATACATGTAGAAGATGGTATAAAACATCCTCCCATCAGTATCACATCCATTTATGCTAAATGCACTGCTATAGAAAGAAGAGATCTTTGGTGTAGTCTAGAAGAAATAAGTCCAGATATTAAGGATCCTTGGTGCATTGGAGGAGACTTTAATGTCATCTTAGATCTGGAGGAAAAACTGGGTGACAAACCTCACAGAATGCACATGATTCTTGTATTCAGCAATTGTATGGACAATTGTGGCACTACTAATTTGGGGTATACTAGTCCTAAATTCACCTGGTGTAACAATAGGTATCCAAAAAAGAGAATTTGGAAAAGACTATAAACGGATTCAGAAATTTCAAAACACTAATGTCAAACATTTGGTGAGGACCGGCTCAGACCACATGCCCTTACTCATGAAAGCCTTTGATCAAGAAGGTAAGCACACTTCTTACTTTAAATTCCTTAATTCCTGGGCTAAACATGAAGACTACTACAACATTGTTAAGGAATTCTGGAGTACCAACATAAATGGCATAACATGTGGAGACTTCAATCCAAGCTAAAGCTCCTGAGAAGAAGGCTAAGCCAATGGTCTAGAGAGGAGGTGGGTGACATTCATAAGAAGGTTCTTAAATGGGAGAAAATAATTCAATTCCTAGAAGAGATTGAGTTAATCAATAACTCTGAAATTGAGAGAGAAGAAACAAATAAGGCATATGCGGAGTATATGAGATGGTTTCATATGCAAGATTCCCTTCTCCAGAAAACCAATATAAAATGGTTTGAGGAAGGAGATAGAAATACGAGGTACTTCCATAGTATGCTTAGAGAAAGAAGAAGAAAGTTTCAATTGAATATGATAAAAAATCATAAGGATAAATGGATTCAGGGAGATGAGCAAATAGCGAAAGTAGCTACTAGACACTTCAACAAAAGTTTCAATCTACCAACTCCAAGTCTAGATCCTACTATTCTAAATTGCATCACCAAGAGGATCACTGATGAGGATAGAAACAAGATGGATGAGATTCCTACTGAGAAAGAGATAAAAAATGCAGTCTTTGGTCTTTCTGCTACAAGTATTGCTGGGCCAGATGAATATAATGGTACATTCTTCCAAAATTATTTGGACATCATCAGGGAATATATCAATGCTTTTGTTTGGGATTTCTTCAAAGGTATTCCTCTTACTAAATTCTATACTTATACTTGTTTGGTCCTAATTCCCAAAACAGATGCTCCTAACTCTTTTAATGAATTTAGACCTATTAGTCTATCTAATTTTTCTAATAAGATTGTTTCTAAAATACTCTCTCTTAGACTAAACCCTCTATTAATAAGATTAATTTCTCCAAATCATAGTGGTTTTGTTAAAGAAAGGCTCATTTCAGATGGATAGAAGATGTCGATATGGAATTCCACAGGTGGGTTATCTCCTGTGAGCAGGTTAGCGATTGCGTGATTTTGATGAAGTTTCTACGAAGCATTCTGGTTACTACCCGGCAGAACGTCAAATATGCGATTGTGGCTGATAATTTGGAATGTTCATGAAAAGTTTAACAAGACTACGAGAAATTTTGCGGGTTGACGGTGCGAGATCACCGTAGTAGAAAAGGAGTAATCTTTGTGGGTTCTACATTATGTGATGGTATCTTAAAGCTAAGTGGGGGATCCCACCGTCTACGATTGGATTGCGTGATTGTCTGCTTGTGCGGTTTCTGGTTATCAGTGCATTGGTAGATTATTTATGACTAGGAAAAGAAAATATCAGGAGTAATTTGAGCAAAGAACTAGATGAATGTGTGTTATATTTCGCCTTATCGATTCATGTGCAGGTGTTTGAAAGACTCAGAGTTTATATTTCTTGTGGATGTGATGTACAAGGAAAAGAATTCATCTAGTTTCTTCTTTGGGAGTGTTCATGTGCTAACAAAGCATTGGATTTTGATTATATTCGGAACTAGGTCAGAGTGGGTGACTATCAATAGTAGTTCTAATGGGTTCAAGGATGTAAGCGCTATGTCTAAGGATTTTGGGTTCGTTGTATGTCTGAAGACCGGGATTTTGTAGTAGAGTGAAGAATACTTGGGGTTTCTATGTTATCATTGGGTCTGCGGGGTAGTATTGGAGGAATGAGAGAAATAGCTTTAGATTCGCGGAAGGTCTTGCAGAATGGGTGTACCAGTTAGAGATGCTATTGTGCGCTTGAAGAGGGTGTGAGATGGTTTATGGGTATTGAGACGATGTGGTCTCGTGATTCGGGTCACTCGGAATGAGTGCTGATTGAGTTTGTTATGTTTTGAATGGAGCTATTATTATTTCTAAGTCAAGTTAAGAATAAATTGGAAGAAGTTGGGTCAATTAGTCATGGTTTGAACCAGCATGATTGTGGCAATGATCAGTTCCCTTGAAGTGTTAAGTTATACAAGTGGTTTGTGGTTGTACGAGCGGGCTTGACAGCCACCATGATTTGATTAATTTGGGAGGTATTTGATTCAAATGGCCTTGTTATGTGTAAATAGATCCCGGAAGAGTTATGGCAGTTTAGACCACAACTTGAGGTTTGTAGTTTCTACGGTTATGAGAATTCAGTTGCGTATTACAATGGTTCTTTTGAAATGAGTTAAGTGAAAGGTTTCTAGCCAATGAAGTGTTTATTCTACTAGTAGCTTAAAGGTTATGATGAATTATTATACTCTCGTGTAGAGGCATGATAGGTGCAGTGAGCGAGATGGGAATTGGAAGTTGAGGATCAAGGTTGAGGCTCGGTGTTGATAAGAATGTCACGAGCTCGGATGATCAGGCAAGAATTCAGATGTTCAGAGTAAGCTGAAATTTTCTTTCGTGTCATGTGAGAACGATGTCCTGTGTAAGAGACTTTGTGTGTTGACTTGCGGATTCTTGATTTGCTTTACTGAATTAGTACAGTTGGTGGTATGGAGGTGCAAACTTTGCTACCTAGTGCGGAAGGTTATGAGAGCGTATCCCACGGGAAAATTTGTATAAGTGTGACATGTTAGTCACTTGATTGTTAAGGATTGAAACCAAGTATGGAGATTCTGGTACTATCGCTAATATGGGAGTTTATGCTTGAAAGACGCTCTAGTCATTTCGTTGTGGACTGTGGGAGTTTGGTCCGGATTGGACGGCTGCTCGTGTGTGTCATGAATAGGGCCATTGTGGATCCTTGAAAGATTGTTGGCCCAGTATGGTATAATCAGAATCGGCTTGAGGTACGTTGGTGGGTCTAATGTGAATGTGTGCTCTACATCAGGTCGAATTGTTCATTCGGCATATCATTTCTTACGGAGGAGTCTTTGGTCATTGGATGTTATTTCCGTCATCATCCATTCCATGTAATACCCTATTGTGCCATGTGGGTTATGAGATGGTTTGATTATTCTCACATGTGTTGTGATCCCATTTAGCTTGTGGCGTTATATGAGTAGGATGGCTCTTGAGATGCAGGTCATTTATTACACTTTAGTCATGCTTGAATTTCGTTCAAAGTTACGGGATATGTTTCAAAGATGTCAGTAAAACTCAATTCTTTTCACCAAATAGCCAAAAATATGAGTAAGTCTGAAAATTGTGATTTTTCTCAAAAACCTTTCAACAATAAATAAGATGTTTCATTTTCAGATTGCATGAGTAAAGTACATCGCTATGCCTAAATGACAATATGCAAGTGAAATCATGAAGGACAGCAAACCTGAGTAGCAAGAGGAAATGCATCTCTATGAAATGCCACACCAATAAAACCTAGAGCCATAAACCGTGCAATGCGCGCACCAATACGCAACAATTCAAATGTAGTCAAACATGGAAAAATGACTCAAATGAGAGGACCATCCCGCAAGCTCAACAAGTACCACCACTTGAATGCTAAGAACCCATCACACACCGTAGAACCAAAACACACGAATCTAACTACAATGTGCGGTCCTATTCAAACACCGATCTATATGAAATACTTCAAGCCACAATACTCAAAATCCAAACCACAAGCAATTTGACGTCAAGTACCTAGAGTGCATGACCATAACCACGGAGAAGAAAACAACACAATATATCACGACCCGGAAAGACCATAACCAAGACGCAATCAACCATTCCATCCCTCAATCACCATCTGGCTCGAATTCTGCTATAAGGCCCAAACAGAACCTCACCATATATGCATATAACCAACGAGTCACAACCCCTTGTAGCATAGAAAAGTACTACATAGAACATACCAGATGCGAATGATATCAACTCTAAATGAATGGCACATTCCTCAACAATAGCAGTACGAGTCAACCAATCCAAACCGCTATAGAATGCACATCTTCATTGGGCCTAGCATTGAGCCCCCAACTCCACCGCCTGAATGACTAACACATCTCTCATACACGATCATCCCACGAGGAATACTTCTATAATTCTCCCGTGCCACATAGCAAAATTCGAATATTAGCAGTCAATCAACCAGACGAGTACCGCAATACCAATGAAGCATCCGTAAGTCAACACTCAGTGCACCTTCTAAAATGTACACTCTCCTCAGGCAATACCGAGTAGTAATATCATTCATCTAGTCATCTAAAACCGTCCATGTTGCCTAAGAATTCATGACCTTCCCTTCAAAAATAAACTTTGACCTTGCACATGTAAATCTCAATCCCACACAACACACTGCATCTATCATTCCATCATATGAAAAGTACGAGAATCTCATAATCAACGCTGAATCACAAGTAGAATATATACTTAATTTGCCAGGAACCTTTCACTTGATCCCATCCAGGAGAAAATCATAACACGTAACATGCTCCTCATACCGGTAGGAAATATCTATCTCAACCCGTGGTAGAAACCATCGAGAACTCTTCGAAACCCATTTGCACATAACTAAGCCATCAGAACTGAATCTCTCTAACTCAATCAAGACACGTAGGTCGCCAAACCCAAGAGCATTTCTCCCAAACACCTGTAAAGACTCACCACATCATAAGTACCAAAAGAACCAATCATATGCATTACCATGCTGATCCAACCTACTACCAAGTTGTCCTATTTCTCCGAGTTCCTTCCGAATTACCCTCAAGTGACACTTCTCCTTGCCAAAACATCACGATCCTTACATAAATCTCACCACAAGAGATCCTAGCATAAAATCACGCCTCCCTAAGGCCCAGAAGCTGTTATATTCCCTATTAAGCACCCCAAAAGTACCACAACCGAGACACTCACTCTGAAGAGACCTTCTGTGAATCTAAAGTTGTTTCCTTCACCTTTATGATACTGAAATGTATAATCCATAATGATATAGAAGTACCGCGAGTCTCAACACCATGCAATGTAAATCTCAGATTCTAGCTATAAACAAGTCCTGAAAATTCCCAATTGCTTCATATAATTCCTGAATCCCTTAGAACCTTCTTGAGAGTCATCCACTCTGCTCAAATCTTAATTGCACCGCCCAAACAGGCCAAACGACATGTGCCCCATTAGCTCAACAACACCAAAAGAAGTAATCTACACCTCTAAGCAACTGAGTGAATCCCTTTTCCTTAGTACATCACATCTACCACGAACAACAAACCCGAATCATTCTAAGATTACTATATATCCATCATGTGTTGTACACCATACATCCAGAAATTTTCTTGCTTAAATCATCCTCAAAACCAACCTCTGCAAGTCATAACCGATCCACAAGCATGCCTCAAACCGAAACCAATACAATGTATAATCCTGCAACCAAATTGTCGATAACAGACTCCCCCACTTGGCTTAAAGCCATAGATCAAAACACTTGATAACTCTCAATGCCCATACTCTATTACTGCCATAATATCGTAGTGAGATTCAACTCAATCCTTCATAAGCGCATGTAACGCAAACCATATAATACTTTAAATCATCTACTAAGTTTTCATTCATCCTCGTGATGGTTAAGTCAACAATTACAACCGATCCAAACTCAAATCGCAAAAATATAACCCATTGATAGGAAATAAAGGCTCCACACAACATCATAAGGATCACACATTCGTAGGTTACCCTGCACGTGATAACATACCTACTTAGTCTCAAGTTGACATCTCTCTATACCCTTTCACAACCATGACTAATACGCANTCCATCATGTGTTGTACACCATACATCCAGAAATTTTGTTGCTTAAATCATCCTCAAAACCAACCTCTGCAAGTCATAACCGATCCACAAGCATGCCTCAAACCGAAACCAATACAATGTATAACCCTGCAACCAAATTGTCGATAACAGACTCCCCCACTTGGCTCAAAGCCATAGATCAAAACACTTGATAACTCTCAATTCCCATACTCTATTACTGCCATAATATCGTAGTGAGATTCAATTCAATCCTTCATAAGCGCATGCAGCACAAACCATATAATACTTTAAATCATCTACTAAGTTTTCATTCATCCTCGTGATGGTCAAGTCAACAATTACAACCGATCCAAACTCAAATCGCACAAATATAACCCATTGATAGGAAATAAAGGCTCCACACAACATCATAAGGATCACACATCCGTAGGTTACCCTGCATGTGATAACATACCTACTTAGTCTCAAGTTGACATCTCTCTATACCCTTTCACAACCACGACTAATACGCAGTCCCTTAATCTTCCCGAGTCTGAACTCATCAACAAGACATGAAAATCCACTGCATTCCCCAATTATGCAACATGAAAGATCATTCAATACACTATTAACTCGAGACTATATGTCATATCAAGACAGAAATCAAGCACCCAATATTCCTTTTTATATCTCAAGCAAACTCTTCTCGTCACATTCAAACCACATGAACACATTCCGCGGTCATATCATACTTATCATATAGCCATCCAACCACTCATCGAGCCATAAATTCCACTAATACGGACACTACCGTACTTGCAGATCCAAAAGCACATGCTCACACAACTGAAATCCCCATGCTCAAGCTACAGTCAAAACCTGACCTCAAGTCCTCCAGACTAGCCCATCATCAGCATACCAATATCACATCTCGCACCTCATCTATGGAATTATAAGCCGTCAATGTATAGCTGATACCAAGCGCTCATATACTCATACAAGTGCGTGAAAGGAATTCAAAGAGTTATGCTTCAAGATGAATCAATAACGCATAATAAGGAAAGAAAGATGGGAAGTTTATCCTAAATGCCATGTAGCCTCTCAAAGATAGGTATGAACGTCATCATACCAACCGCCAAACTCTACTAGACACTTTCTCATAACTCGTAGAACCTATGAACCTAGAGCTCTGATACCAACTTGTCATGACTCAAAATCCAACCAGTCGTGGTGGCACCTAACACAACCCGCTAGATAAGTCAGATATCAATAAACCAATTCATATGAGATTTATTAAGAGAAGAAAATGATAACACAACTGAACTTTATACCAAGAATTCCCAAGCGGATACAAATCATGATCTTCTAATATTTAGAATTTACAAAGCTGGTATGAAATAAAATACATCATCTGTTTGAAATATACATGGACAGATTAATAATTCTAAAGCTACCAATGACAGGAGGCAGCTATGACCAGAACGCAGATACATCTTCAAATCCAGCTCCTGCCATACACAGCAACAACATCACCCAACATCTGCATGCAAGGTGCAGAAGTGTAGTATGAGTACAACCGACCCTATATACTCAATAAGTAACAAACCTCACCTTAGGTTGAAAGTAGCAATGAGTTGGGACAAGGGTCAGAGTCCAACTCCAATAATCAGCAATTGTTCATAACAACATGATAAAACTGGTATGAGAAATAACTCAGATGTATGATGCTCAACTCGTTCAAAGTTATGAGAAATAGGCATGGTTTTCAAAGATGTGAGTAAAAAACTCAATTCTTTTCACCAAATCGCCAAAAATAAGAGTAAGTATGAAAACAATGATTTTTCCCAAAAACCTATCAACAATAAATAAGATGTTTCATTTTCAGAAAGTATGATGAAAGTACATCTCTATATCTACATGTCAATATGCAAGTGAAATCATGAATGTCACCAAAATCGGGTAGCATGAGGAAATGCATCTCTATGCATGTCAAATGCAATGCATATCAGTGATGAACTTATGTACTCCTACTCTCAGAGTACTCAATCTCACTGTCTCACACTCTCACTCATCATGCTCAATACTCAGCACACTCAGTCACTCAACACTGTACAAGGAAGATCCAACCCAAAAATCAATAGCAACTGCGCTCACTGTGGATGTGCAGACTCCGAAAGGGCAGCTCCAACCCAAATGCTATAAGAGGCCAATCATGGCATTAATCAATAATACCTGTTGCGGCGTGCAGCCCGATTCCATGATGAATCATCAATCTCTCCAGTCTCTCGGGCTCACAATGTAATGAAAATAGCCCAAAAATGATGATATGATGTATCAATAAATTGTAACCGAGACTGAGATATAATATGCAAATGAATACGTTTGACTATGTGTATATTTGCAATGTAAGCAAATAACATAAAAGCATAAATGACCTTAGTGGGTCCCAACACGATAAGCATATAGCCTAGACATAATTTCTAACATGGATCACAGCTCAATTACTCTAGCACATAGAGGTTTTATAGCTACAAATAAGATAAGGTAACTACACAGTACCACAGAAATAATCGAGTCATAATTCATACGGTGTACGCCCACATGCCCGTCACCTAGCATGTGTGTCACCTCAACACCAAACACATATCACGTATATTCAGGAGTTCATACCCTTAGCACCAAGTTTAGGAGTGTTACTTACCTCGAATAGGCCGAAACCAAAACTGAGCAAGCCAAACGATACTCCAAAAATTCCATCCCGCGCATATCGACCTCTGAACGGCTCAAAACTAGACAAACGCAACTCAACAACATCAAATAATGCCTAAGGAAATAATTCCAAATGATAAAGGTCGAATCTTTAATCAACCCCAAGGTCAACCAAAAAGTCAAACTCATTCAATTGAATGGATTGTCGGAACCCAACAAAACTCACAAAATCCGACAACCCATTCAATTACGAGTCCAACCATACTAGTTTCACTCAAATCCAACTCCAAATCAATGTTCAAAACTAGAAAATTCACTATATGAAACTTTAGATAAAACCCCCCAATTTCTCTCTTGAAATCCTCAATCAAA
Source organism: Nicotiana otophora (assembly GCA_000715115.1). NCBI lineage: Eukaryota > Viridiplantae > Streptophyta > Magnoliopsida > Solanales > Solanaceae > Nicotiana > Nicotiana otophora. The sequence goes on from AWOL01S0050726.1 coordinate 42,225, forward strand.
TACCAAAATCAAAGATAGATTCATGAAATAAAATCAAAACCGAGTAGAGAACACTTATCCCAATCCATGTGGTGACAATTTCTTCAAAAAGCGTCTCAATCCGAGCTTCATAGCTCCAATTATGATAAAATGACTCTAACCCTCGAAATGGAATTCAATAGAGTCTGCCCAGTGTCGTTCGCATTTGTGAACCAGTGGTCGCACCTGCGACCTTCGCTTCTGCGGAAAAGGATCTCACTAGATAGACATCCTCAACCAGCAGTGGTCGCTTCTGCGATGCCCAGAATCACTTCTGCGACTCCCAGAATCACTTCTGCGACTCACAGAATCACTTCTGCGATGGTGCTTCTGGGTGAAAGATGCCACACCTGCGGCCTCGCAAATGCGTCTGCACTCTGCATTTGCGCTCTTCTCGGTCGCTGCCCCTTTACGCTTCTGTGAAGAAAACCCCGTATCTGCGAAGTCGCTTCTGCGACCAATATTCCGCAGATGCGGCTATACCAGAACCAGCAACCTCTACAAATTACAACATGCGACAAAATAATTTGAACCTCGTCCAAAACTCATCTGAGCCCCTCGAAACCCGGTCAAAATATACCAAAAAGTCCCATAACATAATACGGACATACTCGAGGCTTTAAATCACACATAACAATATCTAAACGACGAATCGCACATCAATTCAATCTTAATGAACTTTATATTTTCAACTTCCAAATCTCATGCCGAAACATATCAAATTAATCCAGAATGAACCAAAAGTTTGCACACAAGTCCAAAATGACATAACGAAGCTACTGAAATTTCTAGAACCACAATCCGAACTCGATATCCTCAAATTCAACCCTTGGTCAAACTCATGCATTTTTCAAACCTTCAAATTTTCAACTTTCGCTGATTAGTGCCGTATCCTTTTAGAAATATTCAAATACAAATCCGAACATACGCCTAAGTCCAAAATCATCATCCAGACCTAACGGAACTATCAAAACTCCAATCCGAAGTCAAATACTAAAAAGTCAAACTTGGTCAACTCTTCCAATCTTAAAACTTCAATCATGAAATTCATTTTTCCAGATCAATTCCGAGTAACCTGAAAACCATAACCAGTGATTCACACCAGTCATAATACATCAAATGGAGCTACTCATGCCCTCAAACTATTGAGCAAAGAGCAAATGCTCAAAACGACCGGTCGGGTCGTTACAACAAATTTATAGTTGAACTCGAAAGTGGGAATTGTGGATTGCATATAAGATTAAATATAGTAAGTTCTTGAATCCGGCCATCGGAGAATAGATTCGCGATTAGGATAGTCATATTCTAGTTGCATTACTTGGCTATTTTAGCAGGAAATACACATACGTTCTTATTAATTCTGATTCTATAGACATATAGTCTTAAGTTGGCTTGAATAGGTGAGTGAAGCATCAAAAGAACTTTGCGAGCAAAATAAACCCTGCTAATCAACAAATAAGATAAATCAAGTGATTAAATCAATCGGAAGAATGCAATAGGAGAGACATTAATCCCATAACCCAAGAATATTCCCATCTCATTGAATTCTTTCTAAGTTTTGTTTGCCCTACTTGCGATCTTATTCTCTTATTTGATTATTAGTTTATAGTAATTTAGTTAGTAAAACCCACAATCATCTTCCTAAAAATCTCTTGAACAAATAACTCGTAATTAATTTAGTTTAGATAATAGTTTATCATAAATCCTCGTGAGAAAAATACTTTCTCCTCACTTTATTACTTATCGACCGTGTATACTTGCGTGTGTATTTGGACCCGACACGTTTTTGGCGCTATTGCTGAGGATTTAGAAATCAGCTATTTGTCTAAAATAAGCTTTTATTTGAATTTGTTCGAGTTTTACTTTGTTTTACTATTTCTGACTCTACACCTTAAATGCTAAGAAGAAGTAACAGTTTGAAAAATCTTCCTCCTTTTGATCCTGATCATGAACCCAAAAGAATCTTCCACAAATTATGAAGGGAGGCAGAAGGAAGAACAAGAACTGCGGAGTTGGGTGTTGTAGTCCAGCCACAACCAATCGAAATGGAAGAGAATGATGAGAGATTATTGATTCACAAAATCTTATAAAAACATGAACACAGTGAGAAGGAGTGAAATTGACAGATCCAAAGACACTTACCAGTTGTTATTTAGCAAACGAGTAAACAAGAAGAATGACTCCAATAATACTTCAAACGCTGATAGCAAAGAGAGCAGTAGGACCCAAAAACTTAGTGCGTCAGGGTTCCTAAGGGTTTCCGATGAACCCCGAGTAGTGCTCACATCAAGAAAGGTCAATTAATCGAATTCTGATGGCCTTGGCTTTCAACCGGCCAAGAGCCCAAGTTTCAGAACTATATAGAGTGAGTGAGAGTGAGAGAGTAACAGTGATCAAGGTCCCTCTTAGGGGAATTGGGGAAGGGGTTTATATAGTAGTTAATTTAAACAAACAAACATGGAAAACAATAAGTCAAACACACACAAAAAAAGTAAGAATATATCTCACGCAAACTCGAATCAGTAAGGGAGGTGAAAATCTCAAACCCCGGTTGGAATCGGATTTAGGGTAAATCATCTACAAGCCTTAATCACGAATAAACCAATGGAGATACGCCATAATCAAGATGATATTACTTGTTTTAGAATGTATAAAGCCAATATCGTACCTAGATCCTAGGGTCGAAGTTGTATCTACCCGATTCAAGAGAATCGACCAGCCATAGATGCACTAGTAACGGAAGTTGCCATAATTAAGCAAGAAGAAAAAATAAAGTAAGTAAGATCCACATATGAACGTGTATAAGGAAAGGGCAAAGGAGGACCCTCCGAGTCGACTAAGGTTTAATCTTAGGGGAGAAGAGAGTGTATGAGGGCGACTGTTAGAGAGACAAGTGAGGCTTAGGGTTTAGGGGGCAGGTAATTAAAAACGCTGGGTTGATCGTGGGTCGTTGATCTTAAGAGATCAACGGCCAGGATTGTAAAGAAGGGGGGGGGGGAATTGGGCCAGGGATTTTGGCATATGTGCCATTAATTTTGGTCTAAAAATAGGCCTAAGTTGGGCCACATTTTAAAAATAAAGAAATTAAGGAAACATAAATTAAAAAATACCTAAACAAGTATAAAAATATTATTTAAGAAAATAAGTATTTTACAATAATAGCTGAAGGTTGTAAACATATAAAAAGTTATTTTTACCCTAAATAAAATAATAAATAATTTTAATTATAAAATATAGGCTATTATTGCAAAAATATGTAAATGGCATAAAAATACAAATATAATTATATGAAATGAAGTAAAATGTTATAAAACATGCATGTGGGTAAAAATAATAAATTTGGATGATTAAATCACCTCCAAAATAATTTGAAATGATAATTAATAAATATTTGAATAATCTAAATGCATGAAAATTAATTTTAAAGCTTTAAAAATTATAAGAAATACTTATATGACCCCTATAAGCTGGGTAATAGGGCCAAATCATATTTTGAAAGTATATGGGATACGTTTTAAAACATGAGCGAAAAATTAAGTAACAACGGTCATGGCAAAGTAATGAGTATTGTTCATTCGATCATTTCTGATGGACCTACAAGATTTAGGTGGTTCGAAGTCCGTCTCCCGAATTTATAAATATTTTGTGGACATTAGCACACGAAATAATAAAAATCGTCTTGAATTCTTGTTTTATGGCCCTAAAATACAAAAAAGAGCAGTCATGGCGAAACAATGACTACTATTCATTAAGTCGTTTGTGATGGGCCCACAAACGTTTAGGCGATCCGGAGACCGTAGCCTGAATTCATAAAGATGGTGCGGACATTAGAACACAAAAAATTAAAATCTATTATAAATTCCTATTTTATGGCCCTAAAATGCCAAAAACGAGGAACAATCATGGCATAGCAATGACTATTATTCATTAAGTCATTTATGATGGGACCACAAATTTTAGGCAATTCAGAACCCGCCGCCTGAAATCATGAAGATGTCGTGGACATTAGCACACAAAAAAATGGAAAACGTTCTCTATTCATGTTTTATGGCCCTACACGAGGAACATTCGTGGTGAAGAAATGACTTTTGTTCATTAGGTCATTTCTGATGAGCCCACAACATTTTAGGCGAGTGGGAGACTGTCGCGCGAATTCATGAATTTGACGTAAACATTAACATATGAAAAATTGAAAATCATCCTGAATTCCTATTTTATGCCCCTAAAATGACAATAAACAAGGAACATTCATGGAGACACAATGACTATTGTTCTTTAGGTCGTTTCAGATTGGAATAAAAATTTTTAGGTAATTTTGAACCCATCACCAGAATTTATGAAAATGTTGTAGATATTAGCATACGAAATTTTTTAAAAAATCCTAAATTCTTATTTTATATCTCTAAAATGCCAAAAGACAAGAAAAGATCATGATAAAGCCGTGACTACTGTTCATTATATCATTTTTTATGGGCCCATAAAATTTTAGGCGATTCAGAGTTTGTCGCTCGAATTCATGAAGATGTCGTGGACATTAGTACATAAAAAATTAAAACGTCCTAAATTCCTACTTTATGACCCTAAAATACCAAAAACTAGGAACGACAATGGCGAAGCAATGACTATTGTTCGTCAGGTCTATAACGACCCGAACGGTCATTTTGAGCATTTACGCTCCTTTAAACTATTTGAAGTCTTGAATAACTTCCTACGAGGTATTATGACTTGTGTGAATTGTCGGTTTTGGTTTTAAGGTATTTCAGAGTTAGCCCGGAAGAATAAATTTCATGTTGGAAGCTTAAGTTGAAATAGTTGACCAGATGGTGACTTATATGTAAACGAACCCGGAATACAGTTTTGATGATTTCAATAGCTCCGTATGGTGCTTTTGGACTTAGGAGCGTGTCCGGAAAAATATTTGGAGGTCCATAATAGAATTAGGCTTGAAATGCTGAAAGTTGAATTTTTGGGAAGTTTGACCGGGGGGGTTGACTTTTTGATATAGAGGTCGGAATCCAATTCTGGAAATTTGAATAGCTTCGTTATGTCATTTATGACTTTTGTGCAAAATTTGAAGTCATTCGAGGTTGATTTGATGTATTGCGGCACAAGATATAGAATTTGAAAGTTAGAAGTTCATTAGGCTTGAATTGAGGTGCGATTCATGGTTTTAGCGTTGTTTGATGTGATTCGAGACTTCGACTAAGTTCGTATGTTTTAGGACTTGTTGGTACATTTGATTGAGGTCCCGAGGGCCTCAGGTGAGTTTTGGGGTAGTTTCGGACCATTTCTATGCCATACTTAGTTGCTGGTGTTTGGCCAGAGGGGTATGCATCGTGATCGCCGACAATTGGTCGCGATCGCAAAGAGCAATTTTGCTGTTTGGGCACTTTGAATCGCGATCGCGAAATCCTTTTCGCGATCGCGTAGAACAAACTTCTGTTGCACTGACCTGAATTTGGAAGCTTATATCTCGCAATCTATAAGGAATTTGGTGATCCCAAAATACAAGTTGTAGCCCTTTGTGTCTGGTTTTCAGAAAGGTAAAGTATTTGTAATTTGGAGTTGTGTACAAAAGGTTATGATGGATACACTCTAGGCTATCTGGGAAGAGTTTGGAAATTCTCTACTGCATAGGGCTGCCTTTGAAAGCTTATATCATGGAATATATAAGCAATTGGGAATTGAGCAACAAACAAAAGTTATAGCTCTTGGTGTCTAGTATTCAGAAAGCTAAACTAATGGCAATTTGGAATTTTGTACAAAATGTTATGACTATTAAACTAGAGGCTATCTGGAATAGCTGGGCATTTGTTCTTCACGATCGCGAAAGTTAAATATTGGGCTGGAAATATTTGTGCTTCGCGATCGCGAAGAGTATATGACTGGACAGAAGATAAAATCATGTGTTTTGGTTTCTTTCTTCATTTTCGGATTTTGGAGCTCGGATTGGGCGACTTTGGAGAGGAACGTTTTCACAAAACTTGGGGTAAATATTCTTGACTCCCTTGTGATTATATTCCATGAATTAATATTCGTTTTCGGTGTTAGATTATTGATTTTTCAAAAGCAATCGGAGAAATTTCAAAAATTTCATAAAACATAAATTTTTGAGATTTGAACACCGATTCAGAGTCGTATTTGAGTGAAACTAGTATGGTTGAACTTGTAATTGGATGGTTTATCGGATTTTATGAGTTTCGTCGGATTCCGAGACATGGGCCCCACAGGCGATTTTTGAGCTAAATTTTGGATTTTGATGGAAAACTAGCATTTTCTTACGGAATTAATTCCAATAAATTTTATTGACTGAATCGAATTAATTGTGGCTATATTTGAGGCATTTGGAGGCAAATTCACGAGGCAAAGGCATATCGGATTACAGAATTATACGGTTTGAAGTAAGTAACATTTCTAAACTTGGTTCTGAGGGTATGAATCCCCAAATTTGGTATGATATAAATTGTTGAAGGTGACTCACACGATAGGTGACGAACATGTAGACGTGCACCACAAAAGTTGTGTCTTGAATAAATCCTGTGAAGTTGTAAAATTAAAGAATCTTGTTATTATCTGAACATATGGCACGTGTTAGAGGAATTAAGCTGAGGCTACTAATAAAGATAATGTTTAGGCTATGTGCCGATATTTTAGGACCCATGGGGTCATGATGCTGTTGAATTAATTGTTCTAAAATATACATTTCACATTCAGTAATAATTGTCCATTATGAGGATATTTATGGGATTGAGCTGCGCAATGCAGCAGGCCATTTGGATTTATACATGTTATTACTAATGGATCGAGGTTGCCCGCCCGTAGCAGGCCAGAATGGCTTTATACATTATTATTGTTCTGAATCGGGGCTGTCCGCCTGCAGCAGGCCTTATTGGCTTTACTATTTTATGGATCGGGGCTTCCCGCCTACAGCAGGCCTTATTGGCTTTACTATTTTATGGATCGGGGTTGCCCGCCTGCAGCAGGCCTCATTAGCTTTATTATTATACAGATCAGGACAGCCCGCCTGCAGTAGGCCATATTGGTTTTATGTCACGCTTGGACTGAAGGAGCCCCTCCGAGAGTCTGCACACACACCCAGTGAGCGCGGTCGACTTATAGCGCTTTTGCTGAAGGAGCACATCCGGAGTCTGTACATCCCCAGTGAGCGTAGATGATTATATATATTCGGGATGGATTTCCCAGGGCATGGACTTGCCTTACTTACTGCTTATATATATATTTGGGATAGATTTCTCAGGGCATGGACTTGCCTTACTTACTGCTTATATATATATTTGGGATGGATTTCCCAGGGCATGGACTTGCCTTACATACTGCTTATATATATGTTAGGGGTGGATTTACCAGGGCATGGACTTGCCTTACTTACTGCTTATATATATGTTTGGGATGGATTTTGCCAGGGC
>AWOL01S0050727.1:0-11698 GCA_000715115.1 Nicotiana otophora
CTCCAGACCACTTGTATCTATCCACAAACGACTCAATAATATCAAATATTGCTAAAGGAGTCATTTACAACGCATAAATTTAGATATCCCAAATTGTCCCCCCAAAGTCAAAAATCATCCCGAGGTTCGGACCAAAATCCATTCACCCATTCACCCCCAAGCCCGATTATATAATTTATTTCAAAATCCACCTCAATTAGAGGTCTAAATTCCAATTATGCAAAAATCCCTAATTCTACCCAAACCCCCAATTTCCACCATGAAAAACCTAGATTTTAGGTTGAAATCTCATGAAATGTAATGGGTAATGGAAAAAAGTAGGTTAGAATCACTTACCAACAAATTGGGGAAGAAAATCTTCTAGGAAAATCGCCTCTAGGTCTTCTAGTTTGAAATTCTGAAGGAATGACAAAAATCCCATAATTGGGACTGTTTTAAATCACCGGCGTCAGGTGTTCATCGCGTTCACCTGAAACCTGACACGCTCATGAAGAGCATGGCCTCCACGTGTTCGCGAAGGTCTAGCCCGCCTCATCTCCGTGTTCTCGAGACTGTCTCGCATTTGCGTAGAGTTACCTCAATTACCTTGCCAAGTTTATCTAATGCTATGCTTTCGTGTGTGGCTGGTTGCGTTGACGTAGAGCAAGCCCCTCAATGCTCTGTGTTCGCGACCAAGGTTTCGCTTTGTNGTTCTCGCCATCTATGAGAGAATAAGAGTAGAAGAGTTCAGTCAGTATTAAGAAAATAGAATCGCACGATAGAGAAGAACAAAAGTGAAATTTGTTCCTAAACTTCATAGCCTTTGGTAAATAAGCATAGATGTCTCGGTAGCAATCCCCTAGACTCGATTAAACTCGCTCGTGAATTGTGAGACCTAGGTAACCTAGTGCTCTGATACCAACATGTCACGACCCGGAATTCCCACCGTCGGGACCGTGATGGCAACTAGCATTTCACTTGCTAGGCAAACCAATGTTAGAGAATCATCAAGCCAATTCTTATATATTTCAGTAAATAACAACAACTAAGCTATAATAAGTCAAAATGAGTGCGGAAAATTATAACAGCCTCAATATATACACTACTACCCCGATTTGGAGTCACAATTCACGAACTTCTAAGATGTTTCTACAAGTAAATGTCTAAAAGAAATACAACTGTTTTTGAAAGGAAAGAAACAGTAAAGTGTAATGTCTAGAAGGGAACTCCAGGTCTGCGGACGCCGGCAGATCTACCTTGGGTCTCATGTTGGATGAATCCAGCAGCTAACCTCACGATCATCCCAGACCATCGCTAGTATCAGTACAACTGACCCCATGTACTAGTAAGTGTCGGGCCTAACCTCGACGAAGTAGTGACGAGGCTAAGACAAGCCACCTACGATCAAACCTGTACAATTTAACATTATATATACAAGTAACATCAATGAAGAACTAGACAGGTAATACCGGGAGGGGGAAACATGCTGAGGGGAATACGAGATAAAAAACTACAGCGGAATTTTAACTTGAACAGCCAATATACTATGAATCAACAGGAACAGTGAACACAGTAAAGGAAAAATGCAGGGCATCACCCTTCATGATTTTACTCTCAACCTCACCATAAGATCAATAGAAATGGCACGGCATCACCCTTCATGCATTAACTCTCATAACATGGCACGACATCACCCTTCATGCATTAACACTCACAATATGGCACGGCATCACCCTTTGCACATTAACACTCTCCCTTAGCATAATGCAATGAACAAATAACAACAGGGAGATAGAATAACAACTACAAGCCTTAATTCAACATTTGGTTCCACAATATCAACCTCAACTTCGGAGTCAATTATCAACACTAGTCCAAACACATATCAATTAGGCATGGTAACACAAGTAGAGTATGTAACAATTAAGACATGGAAAGAGACAATATGAGAAAAATGGGAGAAACAGGGAAAATAGATAAATTGGTGGCACATAAGTACTTGTCACCTCACATATATGACGCTCACATGAATCTCTTATAGAAAATAGTCTGAGGGTTCCTAATTCGCTCAAGTCAAGGTTAACCACGACACTTACCTCGCTCCAATGGCCACTCAATGCTCAATTACCTCTTTTCCTCTATAATCCACCTCCAGACCACTTGTATCTATCCACAAACGACTCAATAATATCAAATATTGCTAAAGGAGTCATTTACAACGCATAAATTTAGATATCCCAAATTGTCCCCCCAAAGTCAAAAATCATCCCGAGGTTCGGACCAAAATCCATTCACCCATTCACCCCCAAGCCCGATTATATAATTTATTTCAAAATCCACCTCAATTAGAGGTCTAAATTCCAATTATGCAAAAATCCCTAATTCTACCCAAACCCCCAATTTCCACCATGAAAAACCTAGATTTTAGGTTGAAATCTCATGAAATGTAATGGGTAATGGAAAAAAGTAGGTTAGAATCACTTACCAACAAATTGGGGAAGAAAATCTTCTAGGAAAATCGCCTCTAGGTCTTCTAGTTTGAAATTCTGAAGGAATGACAAAAATCCCATAATTGGGACTGTTTTAAATCACCGGCGTCAGGTGTTCATCGCGTTCACCTGAAACCTGACACGCTCATGAAGAGCATGGCCTCCACGTGTTCGCGAAGGTCTAGCCCGCCTCATCTCCGTGTTCTCGAGACTGTCTCGCATTTGCGTAGAGTTACCTCAATTACCTTGCCAAGTTTATCTAATGCTATGCTTTCGTGTGTGGCTGGTTGCGTTGACGTAGAGCAAGCCCCTCAATGCTCTGTGTTCGCGACCAAGGTTTCGCTTTGTTGTACAACAAAATCTCCCCCAACCCATTTTGCCCTTCACGATCGCGGGAGTATATTCGCGACCACGAAGCAGGAAACACCAGAAACCAACATAAGTGAAAACTAACAAACATTCTAAGTTAAAAAGGTCTGTAGGCTATCTAAAACTCACCTGAGCCCTCGGGGCTCCAAACCAAACATGCAAGCAAGTCCTAAAATATCATCCGAACTTGCTCGCGCAATCAAATCACCAAAATAACATCTACAACTATTAATTGAATACCAAATCAAATGAAATTTTCAACGTCCGAATCATGTCAAACTAACTTCATTTTCACCAAATTTCACAGACAAGTCATAAATATAATAATGGACCTGTACCGAGCTCCAGAACCAAAATACGGACATGGTGTCAACAAGACCAAACATCAGCCCAGGTCCTCGATCTAGGGACCTCGAAATTCGATTTCGGGCATACGCCCAGGTCCTAAATTATGATACGGACCTACCGGGATCATCAAAACACAGATCCGAGTCCGTTTACTCAAAACATTGACCAAAGTCAACTCAAATTAATTTTTAAGGCAAATATTCTTAGTTCTATTAGGTTTTAACTTATAAGCCTTTCGGAAGAACACCCAGACTATGCACGCAAATTGAGGATGGCTAAGATGAGGTTTTTGAGACCTTAAAACGCAGAATTATGTTCTAAAATATAAGATGACCTATCGGGTCATCACAGATATGACTCCAATTGTGCTAAACAACCCATAGATGTTTGGCTAATAGCATCCGCCACAACATTAGCCTTCCCCGGATGATATAAAATATCAATGTCGTAATCCTTGAGTAATTCAAGCCATCTTCTCTGCCTCAGATTCCGCTCATTCTGTTTGAAAATATATTGAAGGCTCTTATGGTCCGTGAATATATCCACATGGACCCCATATAAATAATGAAGCCAAATTTTCAATGCAAATACCACCGCTGCGAGTTCTAAGTCATGTGTTGAATAGTTCTTTTCATGATTCTTTAGTTGCCTAGAAGCATAAGCCATCACATTCCCATGTTGCATTAATACACACCTAAGCCCGATCCTTGAAGCATCACAATATACCATAAATCCATCTATACCCTCTGGTAGGGTGAACACCTGTGTCATAGTCAATCTTGCCTTCAACTCCTTCGTCAATTTAGTCAACTCTTTTCACAAGCACATGACCATTGGAACTTAATTGCCTTCTGCGTCAATTTAGTCAATGGAGAGGCAAGAGTAGAAAACCCCTCCAAAAACTTTCTATAATATCTAGTTGAGCCTTGAAACTGCGAATCTCTGTTGGACTTGTAGGCCTCGGCCAATTCTTCACCGCTACAATTTTCTGAGGATCAACCATAATTCCTTCACTAGAGACGACATGACCCAAGAATGTGATAGATTCAAGCCAAAATTAACACATTGAAAACTTTGCATACAATTTGTGCTGGTGCAAGGTTTGTAGAACTACCCTGAGATGATCACCATGGTCCTCTCGACTTCGTGAATATACAAGAATATCGTCAACGAACACTATCACAAAGGAATGGAGGAACGACTTGAAAACTCGGTTCATAAGATCCATGAAGGCTGTCGGGGAATTTGTTATCCCAAAAGACATCACCAAAAATTCGAAGTGCCCATATCGGGTTCTAAAAGTTGTTTTCGGAACATGCTGCTCTCTGATTTTCAATTGGTGATACATGGATCGTAAATGAATTTTGGAGAAGTACCTGACACTTTGCAATTGATCAAACAAGTCATCTATCCTTGGTAGTGGGTATTTATTTTTTATTGCAACCTTGTTGAGTTGCCGATAGTAAATACACATTCTCAGTGACCCATCCTTTTTTCTAACAAAAAGGACCGATGCGCCCCAAGGTGACACACTCGGCCGGATGAGACCTTTCTCTAACAAATCTCTCAATTGTTCCTTTAGCTCCTTTAATTCTGTTGGTGCCATTACGTAGGATGGAATAGATATAGGTTGTGTGTCTGGCATCACATCAATCCCAAAATCAATCTTCCTATTTGGTGGGATCCCATGGAGCTCATCCGGAAAGACTCTCTGAAATTCATTCACAACAGGCACGGACTCAAGTGTAGGTGCCTCAGCATCAATGTCGGTAACCTGGCCCAAATGGTAAATACATCCCTTGTTGATCATCTACACGACCTTAAGGTAAGAACTAAACCTACCCTTCGGCATCACATCATCCCCCTACCACTCAGTGACTGGGTCATTTAGAAATTCGAACTTAACGGTCCTGGTTCGGCAATCAATCTTGGCAAAACATGAATAAAGCCAGTCCATTCCCATTATTACATCAACATCGACCATCCCCAATTCAATGAAATCGGACATGGTGTCTCGACCATGCAACGTGACAAAAAAATCCCTATAAACCTGTGCGGCCAAAATAGACGCTCCAACTAGAGTAGATACAAAGAATGGCTCATGAAGTTGTTCCGGTTCTATCCAAAATTCCATAGCAACATAAGGATTATTATATGACAAGGTGGAATGGGGTTCAATAAGAGCATACACATCATGAGATTAGACAGTCAATATACTTGTAACAACATCTGGAGAAGCCTCCGAATTTTGACGACACCTCATAGCAAAGAAACAGTCATATCCTCCCAAACTCTGTGCTCCACCCCTAGCGGCACCACGCCCTACAGGTGTTGGAGTGCCTCGATCTGGAGGAGGTGTTGTGTATGTAGTAGCTGCAGAACTGGCTGTCTATGCTAGGCCCCTGTCCGCACCCTTGTGGGATGAATGACAATCCCTCTGAAGGGGTAAGTCCATGTAGCATATTCCTAGGTGCATCTTTCCACACCTAGGTCATGGGGGTCTCCGCTGCTACTGGAATCTACCACCATGACGACCCCGCTGATAGGAGCCCCTATTTCCCTAATTGGGCCTAAAACGGCTCCACTGCTACTGCTGACTGGGCCCTGCTGGTTGTGCACTAGCCGAAGACTGAGCAAATGACTGAGATGGCCCTGACGACCCTCCCTTGAATATTGACCTTCGACCACCAGAAAAACCACCAAAGTTGCCCGTAGACCGGGCCTTATTACTACCCTCTCGCTCCATTTTGTTCTTCAATTTGCGGATCCGTGGCTTGAGCGAATGCCATTAACTTACCATAGTTCATATTAGAATTCAAGGCAGCTGTAGCGACCTCATTAAATACCAAGGGACTAAGGCCCTGCACAAACCAGCGCACTCTAGCCTCCATAATGGGCAACATGTAAATAGCATACTTGGACAGGTACACGAATCTCATATGTTAATCCCGCTTACTCAGGATACCTTACCTCAGGTTCTCAAACATAGCAGCACGGGCTGCCTTAGTCTCGACAGGGAAGAATTGATCAATGAAGGCATCGGAAAACTCACCCCACTTCGCCGAAGGGCTCCCTTCTTCATGGGACTTCTCCTATAGTTCAAACAAAGAATATTCCACCTCTTTTAGGCGGTAGGACGCCGATTCCACTACCTCTATCTCAGTAGCAAGCATAACTCGGAGAGTTTTGTGCATCTCATCAACGAACTCCTGGGGTTCCTCCTATTGGTTAGTACCCATGAACACTGGAGGATCCAACTGGAGAAACCTGTCCACCATGGAACTAGCAAAATCCCCTAGCTAAATGGAAGAAATGAGTGCGACATTTGATCTCCGGGCCTGGGAAGCCACTATCTAAGCCAATATCTGTATGGCTCCCCTAAGATCAACATCAGAAACACCAAAATCGAAAGCTGGAACTAGAGGTGGAACTGGTATATCAGTTGGAGGGACCATTGCACCCTCAGTAGGTATCGGGACAAGTGCGGTCTGATAAGTTGTAGTAGAGTCCGGCAGCGTAATAACTGGAGGAATATTCCCACTCCTTGGGTGCTTACGCATCATTAATTATAGAATCAACTGCCACTCCTGGGGTGACATTGGCTCTTTGTCCAGTTCTTGTCTTCTTTTAAAGGTGCCATATACTCAAAGTTAGATCAAAGCACGAGTTAAAGAAGGAACAATCTTACAATCAGCTTTATCGCACAATCGAGAACGTGAAAGAAGGGTATTATTCCTAAATAGCCATGTAGCATCCTAATTTTAGATGTTGTCGACAACACACCAATAAGAAGGAATCTCCTATACACCGCTCCGAGATATCCCAAGACACTTTAAAACCTTAGGCTTTGATACCAAGTTTGTCACGCCCCAAAATCGGGGAGCGAGACTGGCACTCAACCGAGTGAACCCGGCCGAGCAAGCCTGTTAGATTTGCCTCTACCCAAACTCATACATAAATGGAGATAACACATATTTTCATTAATTAGCCAATAAGGTGATCACATCTACAATACCAATTCATTACCAATAGTTTCATCATTTTAAAGTCTCAAATTTCACACACATTTTCATAGTCTGAAATGGAATAATTAATACAACCACAACATGATATTGTTTGACCTTCACAGCACCAATATACAACCCACACTATGTCTACGGAGCCTCTATAGATAAAGAAGAGTACTATGATAATGTCGGCAACAAGGCCCTGGCTATACCTCAAACACAATACACAATGAATAAAAGATATATGACCCTGAAATAAAGTAGGGCTCACTAAGTCAGATGGGAAGAGGGTGTACCGCTGTCACTGATCAATGTCTCCTGATGTGGAACCACCTGCATCCATTAAAGATGCAACGCCCCCGAAAAAGGGACGTTAGTACCGTCGAATACTAATATGTATAACTAAACACCTTCTCGGTAGAATGAATAATATTACGAGGAGGAACAATCATTCAATCAATGGAAGCCTCGAACAATACCAAAGCATAAAGTTAGAACCACATAAATTTTCAAGTAAATTTCCATATTTGTAAGTTGGAGATCCTTAGTATCGATGTATCATCGTTTAGAATACCATTATTCACAATACCAATACCACCATACCTTTAGCACGGAGTCCGATTATGACCCGATCGGTTAGGCCATATCATTAGAGACATCAACCACAATCAGTCTCAATACCAATACCACCATACCTTTAGCAAGAAGTACGATCACGACCTGATCGGTTGGGCCATCTTATTAGAGACATCAACCACAATCAGTCTCAATACCAATACCACCATACCTTTAGCAAGAAGTACGATCACGACCTGATCGGTTGGGCCATCTTATTAGAGACATCAACCACAATCAGTCTCAATACCAATACCACCATACCTTTAGCAAGAAGTACGATCACGACCTGATCGGTTGGGCCATCTTATTAGAGACATCAACCACAATCAGTCTCAATACCAATACCACCATACCTTTAGCAAGAAGTACGATCACGACCTGATCGGTTGGGCCATCTTATTAGAGACATCAACCACAATCACAATTTCAATAACAATTTACAATACAATCACCACCATGTGTGCGGTATGGCATCCGATCACAACCTTATCGGCTAGGCCGTCTCATTCGAGACATCAACCTTTTTATATCATTCATTTCATTTCATACTTCTTTCACATCTTTTCATTTCATTGGCACTAGTCGCCACAATTAAAAACTCATTCTTGGCACTTGGCCGTATTTCATAATTCAAATTCCTTTTCCACTTTCAAACACCATCATCAACAACAACAACAACAAGGCTTTTCAATTCAATACTTTAAATACTCATGGGAGTAACTAAGAATCTTAGGCACATAGAGACTTTTCACACAATTTGGCATAACAACCTTTATTCGAACTTGACTTGAAGTCTTAACATTTTCAACACACATCCCATGCTTTGAACACATCCTCAAATGATAAGATAACATGATAAAAGAATTTGGAATTCATATTGAACATATATCTTTCAACATAAGCATATTCGGAATGGCCAATTTTATAATGATCAATTCGGGACTTACACAAATTACACGAACACTGTGGGATTCAATTCTAAGAGAAAAGTTTAGCCAATATACCTCAATTGAGCTTCTTTGAACTCTAAAATGTTCCGGAATTCTTAGCAACTTCAATAGGTTTTAGAAATATAACAAGTTGAACCAAAATTAGGAAGATGATCATGGTTCTAGCTCATTTGAGCATTTTATCAAGCACGAGGTGTGCATTAAGGTTTCAAGGTCCTTTTATAGAGGATTCCATCATCCTACAACCCATTATTTACCAATTCTAGCTCATAATCTTCCTACACCTTTTATAATACATGCATGCAAAATAAACAACTCACATACCAAAGAATTGTCTTGCTAATTACCCATTTTTTGATAAATTTCGAAATTTAGTGTTAGGGTGTAAAATCTTACCTCTAGGATGAAAAGCTAGTTTGTTTTCCTCGTTAATCTTCAGAGATTTGAGCAAGAATTGAAGGAACTGACTTTTCCCCTCTTTTATAGCACATGCATGCAAAATAAACAACTCACATACCCAAGAATTGTCTTGCTAATTACCCATTTTTAGATAAATTTTGAAATTTAGTGAAGGATGAAAAGCTAGTGAGTTTTCCTCGTTAATCTTCAGAGATTGGAGCAAGAATTGAAGGAACTAACTTATCCCCTCTTTTATAGCACATGCATGAAAAATAAACAACTCACATACCCAAGAATTGTCTTGCTAATTACCCATTTTTAGATAAATTTCTACATTTAGTGTTAGGGTGTAAAATCTTACCTCTAGGATGAAAAGGTAGGGAGTTTTCCTCGTTAATCTTCAGAGATTTGAGCAAGAATTGAAGGAACTGACTTACCTCTAGGGCACTCTCCCACTCTCAAAATATCAGGTTTTAGCTCAAAACTGACTTATCCCCTCTCTCTACCCGGCCATGGGGTTATTTAATGGGCTCCTACGTGCGCGGCTGCACACCTGGGCAAGTGGCCGCGCAGACAGGGCAGAAACTCCCAAATATGTGCGGCCGCACATATGGCCATGCATATGACATAGGTCCAGTTCAATGGCCATAACTTTCTGTATACATATCCAAATGGCAAACAGTTTGATGCGTTGGAAACTAGACGCATAGAGCTTTAATTCGATAGGTAGATGACCGCCTAAGTCATTACATTTTGGTAGAAGCATGCGTTTGAAATAGGATAATGTGCGAATTGAGACATCCTTTCCACGTAAAGTATCCAACTTGTTCCACACAAATTCTTGCCATTCACAAAACTCCATAGTATGTTCCAACACACCTTAAACACATATTTTCATTTCAAAATGATGTGGTTCTATCCTATGGGTCTCCTTTGATACTCGAACATGTTATTCCCAAATACTGTTGGCACACCTTATAATCTTAAATCATTAGAAAATTTTAATGGGGCCTTACACTACCAGAGGCCAAAAATCACATCAAACAACATCAATTTTACGAATCATAGATTAATTCAAGCCTATTGAAACTATGAACATCCGACTTCCAAAACTAATGCTGATTCATCCCAAAACAACTCCAAATGACCTCAAATTTTGCACACAATTCATAAATGACATGGCCGGCCTATTCCAATTTCCATTATTGGAATCCGACCACGATATTTGTAAAGTCAACTCACAGTCAAACTTCTCAACATTCCGAACCTTCAACTTTCTAACTTTTGCCAATTCAAACTGAAACGATATACAGACCTCCAAATCACTATCCGGACATGCTACTAATTTCAAAATCACCATTTAGATCTATTGAAACAATCAAAACTCCATTCAGGAGTCGTCAAAACAAAATTAAAACTACGATCAACTCCTTCAACTTAAACTTTCAACTTTGGGACTAAGTATCCCATTTCACTCTGAAACTCACCCGAACATAAACCAAACACCCCCAGAAAGTCACATAACCATAGTACAACATATAGGAGAAAATAAATAGGGGATCAGAGCAAAAATACTTAAAACGACAGCCCGAGTCATTACAACGATCACGAGGAGTAAGTCGCAAGCACATAGAGTGTTCTGGATGGCAGACGAAATGTACTTCGACTTCGCGAAGTGGTGACGCATTTGCAAAGCATTGGATGGGAGTTATCATCATGATCACGAGTGGATGGTCGCATTCACGTAGAAGGGTGATTTCAGCTTAGGTGTCAGACAGTAAGCCTTCGCGCCCGCAATGTTGTTTTCATGTTCGTGTAGTTCAAGAGTGTGTTGTGCTTTGTGTTTGCGACCATGGGCTCGCGTTTGCGTAAAGTCTTTTGGAGTACCGGGATATTTTTTGTGTGCGATCGCAACGATATGTTCGTGATCACGAAGGGTATGTCTTGGCAGACTATTTAACATCTCTATTACAAGTGTTTGGTCACTATACCATATTTTGAGTTAGAGAGCTCGGTTTTGGGCACTTTGGGATGGGATTTTATAACGATTTGGTTTAGGGTAAGTACTTTTTACTCAAATCTGTTTATATTCCATGGATCTATCATTGTTTTTAGTATTTAATTGGTCAATTAAAGTGAAGAAATTGGGGATTTTGGCAAAACATTTCCTAAGTTAAAATTTAGGATTTGAAAGTCATTTCAGGTCGGGAATTGGATGAAATTGGTATGGTTGAACTTGCAAGTGAAAGGGTGTTCATAGTTTGTGAGTTTGATTGGATTCTAAGGTACGGTCTCGGGGTTGACCTTTTGGGTTGACTTTTTGATTTTGATAAAATTCGAAGCTTTATTGTTTGAAGTTGTTTTCTACAATATTATTTGATGATATTAAGTTGTTTGTGACTAGATTCAAATTGTTTGAAGGCCGATTCGTGTGGGAAGGGATTTTTGGAGTATTGACTCGCGTGTTTTAAGGTAGGTAACATATCTAATCTTGTATTTGAGGGTAATTAACCCTAGGAACTATGTTACATGAGACATA
>AWOL01S0050729.1:3929-23175 GCA_000715115.1 Nicotiana otophora
AGCTGCTCACACCTCCGTACCGGAGCATCTGGGCTTCTCCTCTGAACATGTCCGAACCATCTAAGCCTCGCTTCCCGCATCTTGTCATCAATGGGAGCCACATGCACCTTCTCCCGAATATCATCATTCCTAATCTTATCTATCCTAGTGTGCCCGCACATCCACCGCAACATCCTCATTTCTGCTACTTTCATCTTCTGGATATGTGAGTTCTTAACGGGCCAACACTCAACAGGAATTTAATTTTGTTGGGACAATTCAGAAACCAAATCCAAGAGAAGTCTTTTCTATAGGCTGTGGAGGGTCAATGATATCATAGAAAGACTTAGCAGTAAACATGACACTGTTATTTAAAGACCAAATTGGAATATCCACTAGATTGGGGTTAGATCTAACTAACAGTGAGATTGTTATTGTAACGACTCGACCGGTCATTTTGAGCTTTTATATTCCATTCAGTGGTTTGAGACTTTGAGTAGCTTCATATGATGTATTATGACTTACGTGTATGGTCGATTTCGATTTTCGACTGGTTCGGGATTGATTTGAAAATATGACTCTCGATTTAAAAGTTTTAAGTTGGAAGAGTTGACCAAGGTTTGACTTTTGGGTAAACGGACTCGAAATTGAGGCTTGATTGTTCTGGTAAGTTCGTATGATGATTTTGGACTTGCACGTATGTTCGGATTTGATTTTGAAAATTGGAAATTTGAAGAGCTTAAGAGTTCATAAGTTTGACCAAGAGTTGACTTTGATGTTATTGGACTCAAATTGGTGTTCCGAGACTTTAGATAGGTCTATATAGTTGAATTAAACTTATGTGCAAAGTTTGGAAGCTATCAGAAGTGTATAAATGTGATTCGGACAATCTTTTGAAGGAATAAAGATTTAACAACTCAAGGGAAATTCTATTCGGTTTGAGCATCGATTTTTTATTATGATGTTTCCGTGGGTGTTTTGAACCTTTGGATAAGTTCGGATAATATATTTATACTTGTTGATATGATTGGATGAGGTCCCGAGGAGCTCGGGTGTATTTTGGATCATTGGTTGAGAGACTAGTTAAGTTAAAGATTTAGAATTTGACCACGGTCAATATCGAGTTAGGATGACCTCTTTTCAGTGTTTTGAGTGCGCGAGCATGCTCGTAGAATTTTTGTGATTGAAATGCATATATGGTTTGTGTTCAAGAGGTTATAAATGAGTTTTGGATGCTAAATCGAAGATTTTGCGATTGCTGAATTTTCTAGTGTAATAATTTTGAAAATACCGATTATGTCCCTGAAGTTTTCAAACTCTCTTTAAAACTTCAAAACATCATATCTCCCTCATTTTAAGACCAAATTGGGTGATTCAAAAAGCTATCTTGGGTATAATTTTGCAAGAATTATGTAGGGCTTATCAAATGTGGGTTTCAGGATCATCTATGTTCTTATTCGGGTTGGGACAACTGCTGTATTTTTTATTTGTTTCTGAATTTAGTTATTTTTTCTCACAGGGTTTTGGAGCTCGGGAAGAGGCGATTGTTGAGGGAGTTTTCATCTACTTTATTGGGGTAAGTGAACCTAACTCGAATTTATGATTATAACATGAATCTATCATTAATTTTGGCTCTAAATCAAGGAATCTTAAAGAGGAAAAGAGGGTTTTGGCTTGATAGATAAGTGCATTTTGGGAGTTTTGAAAAAACTTTTCTAAAGTAAAAAATAGATTGGAACCCCGATTTGGAGTCGGTTTTGGATGAAGTTTGTATATTTGGACTTGTATTTGAATGAGTGTTCGAGATTTATGAGTTTTGTCGGGTCCGGGGTGCGGGCCCGGCTTGACTTTTTGGTTGACTTTGAGTATTTGATTAAATATTTGACATTTATCGTTTGTGTTTGATTCCTGTGATGTTATTTGATGTTATTGAGTTGTTTTCTGCTAGATTCGAGCCATTCGGAGGTTGATTCGTGTGGGAAGACATTTTTAGAGTATCGATTTGGCTTGTTTGAGGTAAGTATCTTGCCTAACCTTGTCTGAGAAAATACTCCTTAGGATTTGTTCGTAATTGCCTATTTGTGTTATGTGGAAAGTGACGTGTATACGAGGAGACAAGCATATATACATGTGTTATGTGTGGCTTATAACCGGACTAGACCTTAGGTTATTAATATGCCTTAATTTGAGGATGTATTGTATATGAAACATGCTTAATTACTTGGTGGCTACGTGAACATGATCGCTACACTTGTTTTAGCTGTAGTAATGCTTTATTTGTTAAATATCCATCCGCATTTTACTATTTTTATGTCATTGTGCAATATTTTGATAAATTATGAACTCACATCCTTGATTAAACTTTGGCATTATTGTCTTGTGATTATTGTGGCACATGTGGACGTGTTGAGCGGATTATTTAGATATTGGCACGAGGTCTTTGTCGTGCGAGTGTGATTGATGTTGGCATAAGGTCTTTGCCGTGCGAGTGTGATTGATATTGGTATGAGTTTTTTTCCGTGTGAGTGTGAATTATATTGTGGCATGAGATCTTTGCCAAGCGAGTGTGATTTATATTGTGACATGAGGTCTTTGCCGTGCGAGTATGATTAATATTGTAGAACGAGGTTTTTGTCGTGAGAGTGTGATTGATATTAGCACGAGGTCTTTACCGTACAAGTGTGATTGATATTATGACACAAGGTCTTTGTCGTGCGACTGTAATTGATATTGTGGCATGAGGTCTTTGCCGTGCGAGTATGATTTATATTGTGGCACGATGTCTTTTCCGTTCGAGTGTGATATATACTGTGGCACGAGGTCTTTGCCGTGCGGGTGTGATTTATATTATGGCACAAGGTATTTGCCATGCGAGTGTGATTTATATTGTGGAACGATGTCTTTGCAGTGCGAGTGTAATTTATATTGTGGCGCGAGGTCTTTGTTGTTCGAGTGTGATTTATATTGTGGCACGAGGTCTTTGCCGTGCGAGTATGATTTATATTATTACACAAGGTCTTTGCCGTGCGAGTGTGATTTATATTGTGGCACAACATCTTTGTAGTGCGAGTGTAATTTATATTGTGGCACAAAGTCTTTGTCGGGCGAGTGTGATCTACATTGTGGGACGAGGTCCTTGCCGTGCGAGTACGATTGATAATGTGGGCACGAGGTGCCATATGTGTGCGTTTCTATTTGATGACTTGTCTTTAAAGCTGAGCCTTTACTAGTATTGAATTGTCATCACTTGTTCTGATGAGATTATTGTTATTATTTTTTTGTTATACTTTCTGTAGCCAGTTTTGATATATGACACAAGTTATTTGACTAGTGAGTATCACATGACTTGAACCTCGTCACTACTTCACCGAGGTTAGTCTTGATAATTAGTGGGTACTGACCGTGGTATACGCATACTTCATTTCTGCACCTTACGTGAATATCTTGAAGTTGTGATGCTGTGGATGACAGAGGCTATCATTAAAGATGTACCTGCTTTCTGGATATAGCTATCACTAGTCCTTTGTAGCTTTGGATTCGTACTTCTGTTCATTATTCCAAACAAATATTGTATTTATTTTTGTACCAACTTTGTAAATATAAATCTTAGTGGCTCATGACTTGTACTGCTAGTCCTTCGGATAGTTACCATATATGAATCTTGAACTCATAAAAACCTTCTCGATAGTCATCCACTCCGCTCCAATCTTCGCTGCACAGCCAATACACATCGAACAATCTATGCTCCACCATCACATGAATATCTATAAAAAAGTAACCCAGCAATTCCTTTTCCTTGCACACTACATCCACAATGAATATCAAACTTACATTATTCCAAGATTTTCATATACCCACAAAGTATGGTACATCATGTATCCAACCAATACCTTACTCAAATCATCCTCGAAGTTATACTTTTCAAGTCATAGCTAATCCACAAGTATCACTTAGTCTAAAAACTGATATAACACATGACTATGTAATCGATAGCAGACTCCCCCACTTGGCTCGAAGCCATAGGAAAAATTGTTTGTAACCCATAGTACCCTTCCTTCATAGCTATCCCGATCCCGTAATATTAATCAGCCGAATACTTCATAAACTTATGTAACAATAGTCATAAAATACTCCAAACACTCTACCAAGTGCATACTCATCCTTGTGACAGTTAAGCTGACTTCCTCAAGTGCTCCGAGATAATAGTATATGCATTTCACTAAATAGAAGCCTCATACGAAACACACAAACCTCAAATCCCACCAGCCCAAAATCCTACCGGCTAGCCTCAAATAAACATCTTCCCATGACCCTACCATAGTCACAATGACTAGTCAAGCAATTAATCCTTCCGAGTTTGCACTTATCAACAAGATATAAGAATCAACTTCATTCCTCAAATGAAAAACCGAAAGATCCATCGACACACCCACTTCTCAGAACTGTACAACGCATCGAGACAGTGATCAAGTATCTATAGCTCTTCATATTCTATCCACAACACCTCAAGTTGTAGGTGCATCACTGATATCGAGTGCTTAATATCACATACGAATGAATGGAAGGAAATCAAAGGTATAAGCTTCAAGTTAAAACATGCACGATAAGGAAAGAAATATGGGAAGTTTCCTCTTCTCGAAGATAAGTATGTACGTCATCATATCGATCCGCAAGACTCTACTAAACACTTGCTCATGACTCGTAGAACCTATGAATCTAGGGCTCTGATACTAACTTGTCACGACCCAAAATTCCACCAAGTCGTGATGGCACCTAATCCAACCCGCTAGGTAAGATAAAATATACATTAGTACTAAACTGAGAAATTAGAAATATATATTATAAAAACTATAATAGAATTCAATTTAAGAATTTTTGGATTTGTGTATGGCTAGGACTTGAGATCTGAATTGGATAGTTGTAAGACTTGCGGTAATCCTATATTATTATTAACTCTACATAAAAGTATTAAAGAGGTGCAATAAACGACTTCGGATTCGCAAAAGGTCTCGTTAGAGTGAGCATTTTGGTTTGTGTTACTTTTGGGTTTGGCAGTTTGCGTGGGTTGGATGATTGGATAGATCTAGTTATAATGGCTTGGTTTTATGCTAACGAGTTTTGAAGAGTTCGTGACGGTTATGACCATAGTTCGAGGTTGATGTCTTCTACGAGTATAGAAGGTCTACTACGTGTTGTGATGTTCTCCTGGATTAGGATAAGTAGAAGGTTTCTGGTTGATGGAGCATTTATCCTACTTGTGATTCAGATTTAATTATGAGATTTTCGTATTTTCACAAGTTAGCATTGATGATTACGGTGCACCATTTGGGATTGAGATTGCATGTATAAGCTTGCGGTTCAGTTTCGAAGGGAAGGTCATGAGTTCTAGGCAGCATGGGCGGTTTCAGACGTTTAGAAGAATACTGGCACTATCTGATATCGCCTGAGAAGGGTGTGCATTTCAGAAGACGCATTGTGTTTTGACTTGCGTATGTTTGACTAGTATTACGGTAATTGCATGGTTGTTGACTGTTGATGCTTAAACTTTGCTACGTGACGTGGAAGATTTATAGGGATATTTTCTGTGAGATGATTACGTATGAGGGATGTGGCAGTCATTTGAGTGATGGAGTTGGGATAAGATATGGAAATTCCTGTATTCTTGAGGTTTAGGGACTGGATGTTCTCAGAGGAAGATTGTTCCTTGGTTACAGACTGTGAAGGTATGTTAAGAGTTTGATGGTTGATTGTATGTGTTATGGTTAGGTTATTGTGGACTTTTGGAAGGTTATTTACCTATTTTTTGATGATTGGAGTTGATTTGGGGGCCCATTGGTAGGCCTAATGAGAATGTGTGTTCTACATCAGATCAGGTTTGTTTACTCAGCACACCTATTATTGAGGGTTGTGTCATCGACTTAAGTTGATCTTATTCATGACCTGATTGTTTGTCACGCCCCGTTTTCTCGGAAAAGCGGGTTTCGACGTATGACAACTCTTTTAAACGGGTATTAAAAAGAGAAGAGTCATCACCTAACGATTTTAAGGTGCGTTTGGGCACCTATTTTCAAATAACTCTATTTTAACTAGTCTGTATCACCAAAGATCGGGTAATAACTCAAATTACCTCAAAGAGAAGGGGTTAGACACTCTTCGAGGTCCACAACTGTGGTTCCCGGCTAGATTTTAAACTATGTGGGGATTATCCAATTATTACTACTCTATATGATCAGGTCAATTAAAGAAGAGCAGAGAGTCCAAATAACTAATTAAATTATAGGATGAAACAAGTGATAAAAGAAATTGCATACATGAAAGAAGTAGCTTATCCACTAATAAGTAATTGGTACAATCCTTTGAGAATTACAAGATACATCTTAGTCAAATCTAGGTTTCAATGAACAAGTAGTAACTATGTATGGGGGGTCCTAAGTTTTTTAGCGTAAAGGATCACCTTGTGCAACATAAATAATACTTCGCAACTCCCATAATTATAAAGGTTGCTCATATTATTCAGCGGGCGTACACTATCATCTCTTACTACCCAATTACTATCTTGAAGTTGATTACCCAAAGCGCTCTAGTTCAATTCTAAGTCGCGTCCTATGCGTGCTTACCCGCCCCATGCTTATGGTCCAGGAGGCTGTTGGACCTGCTATGTGGGTGGTTCTAGACTCCTTTAAGATGCTCAAAATTATAAGACTAATCGTCATACAGCCAAAACAAGTTGGACTTCACATGATATGCAACTACCAGAAAAGGCTCAAGCTCACCTCGTCATAAAAACTCATGTGCACGTAATAAATTAAACGGATAATTATTACTTATGTTAAACACATTTAGATGAACGGGCAAACCTGGAATTGGAATATGCTGAGTGGTTCAAAACCTATAGGCATGGTTTCTATATGGGCGGATATGTGTCACGACCCAATTCCCACTACAGGTCGTGATGGCACCCAACGTCGTCGTTAGGTAAGCCAATAGTGAACTATCAACTTAAGCATTCATTTTATTATTTTTGAAATCACGAATTTTATTAGATAAAGAAATTTATGCATTAAAAGTCATGGATACATACAATTTAAATAAAACACAAAACGAAAGTGTGTCAGTATTAAACAAAATCACAAACAAATTCTAGAACATCACAATACTAGGTGTCAGAAGTGCATGAGCATCTACAAGAAAGTACAAGAATAATACCACATCTATCTGGAATGCAAGATAGACAAAATAAAGTAAATAATAATGACGGAGACTCTATGTGCTGCGAATCGTATCATGTAACACAGCTCACCATAAAGTTCCCTCAACAGTTGTGCCAATGCGCCCAGATGACCACCTAATATACATGCCCCAGTATCTGCACATTTAGTGCAGAAGTGTAGTGTGAGTACGGAAATCAATGCGTACCCAGTAAATATCTAGTCTAACCCCAAAGAGGTAGTGACGAGGGGCCGACGTTGACACTTACTAGTGGTCCAATAAATCAAATATAATAAGGTAGACAAGTATGAAACATGGTAAGCAAATAGTGAGAACATATATAGGTGATAGTAGTCTATAATCTCATGTTTTAGTCGCTTATCACATTCTAATTTACTGCACTTTAATTGAGTTGGAGCTTTAATCGCTAGTGTTTTGCACTAATTGTGTGTTTTATGCCTTGTAGGACTGATTCTAATCTATGTAGATGTTATGGAATGAATTCAAGCTATTCTAGAACTTTGAAGTCTAAGTAAAATCCCAAGGATTAAGTTGGGATCGTGTTCGGGGATCAACATATGATAGCGCACTTTAAGAACGAAACGAAGAATCGAGCAGGCATATTGCGCAATGTCTAGTAAAATACACATAACTCTTAACTCGAAATTTTGTTTGGGCTCCACAATATATCGTTGGAACGATATTTAAAAGAGCTACAACTTTCATGTTATACATTTTCCCAAATTCTCAACTAGTGCGACATACAGTGCGACGCATCAGTGTAAACATCTGTCAAAAAATAGCAAACTTCAGAGACTGGTTTTTGGGGTCTGTTAGGAAAAAGCACTAATGCTACGCACCCTGATATGCACAGTGCGATGCATGGAAAGCAATAAGTTTGCAAGTTTTCCTATTTTGGCTAGGAAAAGGGAATTTCGTCTAGGTCCGACCCTACTTGTTATAAATACATGAAAAATGGTATTTTCTGGATTTTTGACACATCTAAGACCTAAGGAGGCTAGAGAGAAGGGAGAGAAGCCAAAGCACAAGGAATTCATCATTCAATCCTCACTCAAGACAAGAGTTTGGATCGTTTAATGCTTTTCTTTATATTTGTGATGAATTACTCCATATCTATGGAGCAGTTCTCTTTAGGGATTGATGAATTTGGTATTTTGATGATTGTTTGTGGATATTAACTCTAGTTTTTATATATTGAATTGTTTTTGGTGATTTAATTATTGCATTTATATTCACATATTCATGTAATCGAAAGAGGCATAACTTGTGATATTTTTGCATCATCTTGTTGGTTGAATTCATTGATTTTTCTTAGTAATCGAAAGAGGCTAGTTGAATTATTGTTTAGACCTAGTTAGGATGATAATCGAAAGAGGTTTTCCTAAAGACCAGTCCACTACGAATTCGTGCATATCTTCAGCGAACATAAATTGGTTCATATTGTGAGGTTGAGACTTAATCGAAAGAGGAGTTTCTACTAAACGTTTGAACTAATAATTGAGTGAATTCGAGAGACTCACTTGAACATTAGAAGTGAATTAACAAGAGTTAGATCCCAGACAATTATCTTGCATCTATCCAATCAACCCCTATTTTCTCCTATTGATATCTTCTTTGCTTAATTTTGTTCAATTGTCATTAGTCAATTAGATCTAGAGTCTTAGTTAATTCTAATTTTTAATCATATAATCTCAATTGTAGATCATCTTGGATAGCTATCTAGCTACAAGCTACGAAAATACTGTTTAACTCCAATCCTTATGGATACGATAATTTGCTATATTATCTTTGACTAGCGAGCATATTTACGTGTGTGTTTTGAGCTCGTCAAATTTTGGCGTCGTTACCAGTGTTTGAAATAGTTTGTAGTGCTAATTCAGGAATATTTTTTTTTATTTTATTTTATTTTTCTCTTTTTACGTTTGGGTGTTCTTTGACTGTGCGCAGGCTACAAGTTAGATTGGTGCATAACCCGATCTTCTGGGAAGGAATTGCTACCATACGAACCAAAAATTGAGAAACATCTACGATAGTTATGGAAGAAAAGAAATCTTCCCAAGAATACAGAGACGGTTAGGCAATCCTCAACCAAAGAAAAGATGGCGGGAGATGATGATAATATTGATTTGGCTGCGAGAGAGGCAACCCAACTCAAAGAGAAGGCTGCAAGAGATGCTGAAGAAGCAGCACTCAAAGATGCACACATTTCTTATGAGGAGGAGAGAGCTCGAAGACTAACTTAGAATTAGACTTTGGTTCCAGACCAGTTTGAAAACATAGCTCCATGCCAAGGGAGACCACTTGGTGATTATGCTAGACCGGTTTACAACCAAGGTTTATCCAGTGTGAGACCACCTCCAGTTGCAGGCAATAATTTTGAGTTAAAGCAAGGGTTGCTCCAAACCCTCCAAAACAGTTGTGTCTTCAGAGGAAAGATGAACGAAGATCCAAACAATCATCTGATGGACTTCGAAGAGATCATGAACACCTTTCAATATAATGGTGTATCACAAGATGCAGTTTATCTAAGGGCGTTCCCCTTTACTCTCAAAGATGATGCAAAACACTGGCTAAGAAGCTTGCCTTAGGGATCAATTAGAACATGGGAGGAGATGACCAGAAAATTTCTTGCTAAATATTTCTCCTTAGCTAAAACGGGCAAGTTTAGAAGGAAAATCCACAACTTTTATCAGAATGAGACTGAAACTGTGTTTGAAGCTTGGGAGAGGTTCAAAGAAATAATGCATAAGTGTCAGCATAGTGGAATAGAACCGTGGATGCAACTCCAGGATTTTTGGGATGGATTGACACCAACTTCACGCAGAACATTGAGCAACACAGTAGGAGGTCCATTGATGAAAAGACTCTAGATGAGATAGTCATAATTCTATATGAGTTGTGTGAGGATTCAAATCAGTGGCCCTCTGAAGTTGTTGAAAGAAGAAGAACAACAGGTGTTCACCAAGTTGACGCTAACACATCTGTGCAGGTATAGCTTGATGCCATGGCAAAGGAAATAAGGAAGCTAACTTTAGCTTCAATACACAGCGAGCCCGTTGCAGCATGTGACATATATGGAAGAAGACACCCTACTCATGAGTGTCAAGCCTCGATCGAGGAAGTTAATGTTGTTGGTAATTACAACTTCAATGCAATGGGTCAGAAGCACCCCGGTTTTTCATGGAGTTCACCTGGGGGTACATCAAATGCATGGCAACAAAATAACTCCAAATTTCAAGGAGCTCCTGGTTTTGTGAATCAGCCGAGGCCACAATTTCAGCATCAATAGCCAATTCAGTCGGGGTTAGAATATCTGATGAAATACTTCATTGTCAAGACTGATGAGAGATTAGATGCTCATGGTGTAACTATCAAAGAACCGGGGACAGGTTTGCATAATTTGGAGAGACAAATGGGATAAATTACAACTATATTATCTGAGAGAATCCCAGGTACTCTGCCAGCTGATACTGAAAAAAATCCCAAAGAAACGGTAAATGTTGTGACCTTGAGAAGTGGACAAGTGTTGAAAGATCCCACTCCAATTCAAAAAGAAGTTGCGCCTGAAAAAGAAAGTGGGAAGCAACGGAAAATTGAAGAGGATGATAAAACAAACTGAGAAGAAGAAAGGCAAGAAGGGAGTAGATAAAAAGAAAAAGGAGGAAATTTCAAGAAGGGAGGAATCCAATGAAGAGAGCAAGCACATGCATGCTTTAACTTTTCCCCAAAAGCTCTATAGAGAAAAGTTGGATAAGTAGTCTGAGAGATTTCTAGATATGCTGAGACAGGTTAATGTAAACTTGCCATTCACAGAGGTGCTCTCAAATGCCAGCTTATGTAAAATTCTTGAAGGAGATCCTTACAAAGAAAAGGAAGGTCGATGAGACATCAGTGGTCAAACTCACAGAGCATTGCAGTGCTATCTTGCAAAACAAACTCCCACAAAAGTGTGGAGATCCAGGGAGTTTTACTATACCTTGCTCTTTAGGATCTATTAAATTTGATAAATCTTTATGTGATTCTGGTGCCTCAATTAATTTAATGCCTTTGTCTATTTATATGAAGTTGGAGAGTGAGATTGGAGAGATAAGGTCGGTACCAATATCTTTGCAGCTGGCTGACCAAACAACTCTGATACCCGAGGGGATAGTGGAAGATGTCTTAGTATGGGTAGATAAGTTTGTAATTCATGTGGACTTTATTGTAGTAAATATGGAGGAGAATAAAGAGGTCCCTCTCATTTTAGGAAGACCATACTTAGCAACGGGTAGAAAAATATTAGACAAACATGATAGAAAACTCATGCTTAGAGTTGGGGAGGAGACTGTAACTTTTGAGATGAATGTAGAAACGAGGGTTAAAAAGGAGAAGCGAGTTGCAAGTATTGAATGGAAAGTGAAGAGTTTGAAAGAAAAGGATAAACGAGTGGAAAAGATAAGTGTGGGGTGTACCCCAAAAAGGCTGAGAAGAAGCTGTCTGCATGAATGTGTGCACTAGTTCGGACACGTGAAATGGAGCCCGACTTCGACTCAGGCCCCGACTAGATATTCAGGGAAGTTGCCTCTACCTTATGCTTTTTAATTGTGCGTAATAGGGACATGCCTCAACTTAAAGTGTGGGGTAGGGGGATAATTATATGTTGTATGTATGTTAGTTTTAGTTTTTGTTTTGTAAAATTGAAAAGAAAAACATAAATTTTTTTAAAATTTTCGACTTTTCCCGATGATAGATATCATTCGACAAGTTTCTTGAGGGATTTAAGTCGAAAGAAAAATATAAAAAGATTTTCTTTTGTTAGGTAGTGCAATAAATTCCCCTTGATTTTTCTTTATGTCGCGGTTCTTTTCCAAGCATTTTGTTTGAACCGGGTATAGTTAGTTTTTATTTTTAGAAGTAGGAAACCTTGTGCTATGATTTGAATTGTAAGCATGTCTCTTGACTTTCTTATGCCTTAAGAATAGTGAGTGCTTTAGTTGTGACGCTTAGGCTCAGTTTTTTACTCTTGCATAAGCACCTTAAATTGTATAAATTTAACTTTGCTTAACTGTCCTGACTAGAGAGTCTTGATCATCCAATCTTGAGTGAGTTATGTGCCATGTGTGTGTGAGGTTTTTGTATTATTCTGTGCATTGCATTTGAAGTCTAGAACTTTCCCCGTGTATTTGCAAAGCGAAATAGTAGTTTTGTTCAGTCTGGGAAGTTATATAGGCATTTCTTTGTTGAGCCAGTTATACACTTTTACCCACCTAATTTTTATATATCTTAGTTAAACCCGTTGAGCCTGTAATCTTGTTTCTTTTGGCAACCACATGACAAGCCTTACCTATTTATTTGAATTGACTATCTATTTGAACCATTTACCTCTTGTGAGAACTTGAATTTGGTATGAACTTTGTAAAAGTTAAAGTGTGGGGTGTTGGTTGGGATTTCGAGTGGAACTATTGAAATAAGGAAAAAGGTGCACTGTTTTGAAAAAATAAGAGCCACTGAAATTGAAAAAAGAAAGAAAGAGATTAATTATACGATTGTGAAAAATATTCCCTGATAGTGGTTACTTATGATGTAATTGTGCTTAAATAAGTTGGGAGTTAATGTATATTGATGAAAAGGTGGAGTCTTGGTTTGACTTAAGTGTGGGGTTTTGAATGTTAAAAGTATATGTATTAAAAGTTCTTAGGAGGTGTAGTCACTCTTATATCTAAATGTATCCTACCCGTCCCGCAACCTACATTACAACCAATTAAAGTCCTACTTGATCCTTGATTGAATGGACTCGATTAGTTGAGTAGTACACTACAGGCAAGCCTATGGTGCATCTTTTGTGGCATATGAATGTTGTTTCTTAGAGTGAGTGAATTCTTTCTATCTTGAGTTCCTAGTTGTTCTTAATGTCTATTGTGTGTGGAACTACTCTCTATTGTTATGTGAGGGCACTTAATTCATGAAGGAAAGGTAATGCTTGACCTCTATATTAGAGTAAGTGAGTAAGTTATAAATAATGCATGGTACTTGTGAGTCAAATCTTGAGGTGAATATGTTACACTATTGTGCTTAGTCTATTTTAAATATTTTGTGTGTAATGAGTTAGGAGAGTTGTTTAAAAGGGTCGTGTCTATATGAAGTGTAGTTTGATTAGTCGAGTACGAGCAATGGTTTAAGTATGGGGTGTTGATGGTAGGCTATAATCTCATGTTTTAGTCGCTTATCCCACTCTAATTTACTGCACTTTAATTGAGTTGGAGCTTTAATCACTAGTGTTTTGCATTAATTGTGTGTTTTATGCCTTATAGGACTGATTCTGATCTATATAGATGTTATGGAATGAATTCAAGTTATTATGGAGCTTTGAAATCCTAGTAAAATCCAAGGATTAAGTTGGGATCGTGTTCAGGGATCAACGGATGATAGCGCACTTTAAGAACGAAACGAAGAATCGAGCAGGCATATTGCGCAGTGTCCAGTAAACTGCACATAACTTTTCACTAGAAAATCCGTTTAGGCTCCAACATATATAGTTGGAAAGCTATTTAAAAGGGTTACAACTTTGATGTTTTATATTTTCCAAAATTTCTAACTAGTGCGACGCACAGTGCGATGCATCAGTGTAAACATCTGTCAGAAAATAGCAAACTTCAGAGACTGGTTTTTGGGGTCTATCAGGAAAAAGCACTAATGCTACGCACCCTTCTACGCATAGTGCGACGCATGGAAAGCAATAAGTTTGCAAGTTTTCCTATTTCGGCTAGGAAAAGGGAATTTCGTCTAGGCCCGATCCTACTTGGTATAAATACATGAAAAACGGTATTTTCTGGACTTTTGACACATCTAAGACCTAAGAAGGCTAGATAGAAGGGGGAGAAGCCAAAACACAAGGAATTCATCATTCAATCCTCACTCAAGACAAGAGTTTGGATCGTTTAATGCTTTTCTTTATATTTGTGATGAATTACTCCATATCTATAGAGTAGTTCTCTTTAGGGATTGATGGATTTGGTATTTTGATGATTGTTTGTGGATATTAACTCTAGGTTTTATGTATTGAATTGTTTTGGGTGATTTAATTATTGCATCTATATTCACGTATTCATGTAATCGAAAGAGGCATAACTTGTGATATTTTTGCATCATCTTGTTGGTTGAATTCATTGATTTTTCTTAGTAATCGAAAGAGGCTAGTTTAATTATTGTTTAGATCTAGTTAGGAGGATAATCGAAAGAGGTTCTCCTAAAGACAGTTCATTACGAATTCGTGCATATCTTCACCGAGCATAAATTGGTTCATATTGTGAGGTTGAGACTTAATCGAAAGAGGAGTTTCTACTTAACGTTTGAACTAATAATTGAGTGAATTCTAGAGACTCACTTGAACATTAGAAGTGAATTAACAAGAGTTAAATCCCAGACAATTATCTTGCATCTATCCAATTAACCCATATTTTCTCTTATTGATATCTTCTTTGCTTAATTTTGTTCAATTGTCATTAGTCAGTTAGATCTAGAGTCTTAGTTAATTCTAGTTCTTAATCATATAATTTCAATTGTAGATCATCTTGGTAGCTATCTAGCTACAAGCTACGAAAGTACTGTTTAACTCCAATCCCTATGGATACGATAATTTTCTATACTATCTTTGACTAGCGAGCATATTTAGGTGTGTGTTTTGAGCTCGTCAATAGGCAAATAATACGGTCTACAACCGAATAGTAAACATAAAGTCCCCAACTACCAGATACCTACTCAATTGGAATACGTAATGGTCAATACCAAATCAACGGTCACATCTCAAGTCAGGAAACTCATGAGTACGCTGACTCCTTATCAATTATTTCACATGATTCTGCCGAGGCGAGTGGCCCGATCCCATAAGAGTGTTTCATAGAATTGCCGAGGCGAATGGACCGATCCCATAAGAATATGATACATAATCCTACTGAGGCGAACATCCTGATCCCATAAGAATATGATACATGTATTGCCGAGGCGAACGACCCAATCCCATAAGAGTATGTTACATGATACCGCCGAGGCGAACGGCCTGATCCCATAAGAGTATTGCTGTGGCATTCAGCCCGTTCCCATTAGAATATGAAACTTTGATGGGTCTTTGACCCCACTCACGAATATACATGTGAGTTATGGTATTCAAGAAACTTTTCGAGGAATACACACAATACGGGAGAAATTCGTAAGGGAAGTACAAGTCCCACGACTGATCAAGTAGCTCGTCAAGTATCTAAAATAGCAATTCTGATACTCTACGTGTGTCTAGTCTCACGCTAAATGTGAACTACAACATTTAAACAGGCAGGAATAACTCAAATAGTGCAATTTAAGCATGGCGTGAGTCTAAGCCTACCCGGACATAATCAGGAATTCTAGCATACACACAAACACTCGTCACCTCATATCTGTGTAGCTCCCACAACATGTAGCACACAATAAATATAACACCTACGGGGTAAATTCCCCCTCACAAGGTTAGACATGAGACTTACCTCACTACGAAACTCCATAACCGGCTCCAACGCACCTCTAACACTTCAATTCAATGCCCATCGATACAAAACTAGTCAAACAACGTGCAAATCAATAAAAATATACTTAAATGCTCATAATTTAACAATTTATAACAATTTTCAACTCCGCTCAAAAGTCGACAAAATCAATCCTCGGGCCCACGTGTCCAAATTCCGAAACTTTTCAAAAATAAATATTACTCATAACACCAAGAACTAAAATATATAATTTATTCCTAATTCCATGTCTAATTTCGTGGTCAAAATTCAAAAATATCAATTTTTAGGTTTTCTTCCAAATCCCACAATTTCTACAAAATTTTATGTTTAAATCCATATATAACTCATGTATTTAGCTCACAATGTGTAGGAATTCGCTTATCATATGATGGATGAAGAAATGACACTTTAAAATTACCCCAAGCTCGGCTCCCATGGAAGAATTGAGATAAAATGAACCAAAAACCCGTTTTTCCAAACTTATACATTGCCCAATCGACCCTTCTTCGCGAACGCGGGAAGTCCCTCGCATTTGCGAAGCACAATAAGCTTTTGCTTTCCAATTCCCCTATGCGAACACGATAAAGGACTCACAAACGCAAAGCTTTACCATGCTGACAATCGCGAACGCGGCCTCACCTACGCGAACACTAAAGCCAAGCCCTACCACGCTCAGCTTCTCCCCTTCGCAAATGCTATGCCTTGTCGCGAACGCGATGCTTTGCTTTGCAAACCTTCGCGAACGCGAAGCCCAATTCCTAACGCGTAGAACCGATCTCCAGCAATTCCAAATCCCTCTTCACAAACGCAATCTAATAAGACCAATAGGCAATATGTAAGGATCAAGCTCCGAAGACTTTCATTTGATATTTTTATTGAATAATATATAATACTTCAAATTAAGTTGCAAGTTATTTTTTAATTTTGTTATTTTTGAACTTGCAAATTAAAAGTTTACAACAATTATAAAAAAAAAAATAGTACATCACATGCTTTGCATCATTTTTGTAAGTTCATCCATGTCAACATGAGGTTCTTGGTTTCCGACATTGGTTGAATCAGAACCATAAACTATTATATCTCCAATTTCTTGGTCCTCCGCTTCATCTACCTCGTCACGCCCTTGATTTCGCCGTTCTGATCTTATCCAATCTCTGAAGCACACTAGAATTTCCAAGCATTGCTGCCCAATAAATGACGGGTATCTCCTAGTTGCTGCCTTGCTTGGCTAAATGCGCTCTCTGATGCAACTGATAAAATCGACACATTTAGCACGTCTCGAGCCATGGCAGAAAGAACAAGAAATTGATTTGAGTTGCTCCTCCACCAACCCATTGGTAGAAATTCCTTTGTGCGGGGCTCTGCTAACTTTTGCAAGTAGAATTGAAGTTCATCAATATTCCTGCTACTTATTTGTTGATGCTCCCCTAGTGTAGACCAAATCAATTAATCTTCAACACCATCATTATCATCTAAAGCACCGGTCCCAGATGTTGAAACTGAACTTGAAGGAATATTTGCATCTACAGCACAAGAAGCATCAACAATGTTAGCATAATAATTATTTGACACACACAAAACTTTTTCTGTAACGGTCAAAAAAAAAGTTTCAACGGTCATATTTGAATTTGACCGTTGGAAACGGTAAAAAAAAAAAAACAATTTTTAATAAACCCGTTAAAAATCGGGCTGAACTGGGCTGTAGCCCGTTAAAAACCCGTTAACGGGTTAACAGGCTTAGCGGGTTCCGGTGCACCGGTATTCAAAAATTGTTCGTTTGAATCTCACTCCCCGCCCAACCCGTCACAGACCCGCCCCCCACGCTACAGTACCGGGCTGACCCGGGCTGAACCGGGTTGTAAACGGCTCAGCCCGGCCCGATTAATAAGTATATATTCAACTAAGTGATTACTTGTCAATTGTAGTAGACTATTCCCACTGCCTGTTTGTTATGCTGTTTGTGATCATATTTTTATTAGGCTCTCATGTTAAAGACCTTCACGTGAAAACTACTACTCACTTGTTTTTGACAATACTGGAAAATGGGGCCTATTGCGACGGACCTTTTTTCAACAGTTATGCAACCATTGCTATAGACATGATATTGCAACAGTTATAACCGTTTCAATAATATCTGAGTGCTATCAATACACTTTGGTTATTAAACCGTTGCAATTGTGTAGAGACCGTTGCCATAGGTTCTGTTTTATGCGACGATTTTCATAATCGTCCTAATAGATTTATTTAGGAAAATGAATCTTGTGAAAAAATTTCTATTGGGATGGTTTTTAATTCCCTCCATATTTTCCCACCTCATTTTTTGCTAAACTCGCCAAAACCTCCTATTTTTTTTATTTTCTAATTTTCATAATACTCTAAACATAGCTTTTTCTTTTTTCTTTACCCAAACTCTAGAAACAAAATCAGAAGGCAGAACTGTTGAGGTCTTTTGGTTTTAAGATGAAATAGTCTTAAAATGAGGGTGAATGAGAAATGGAGGGAAAATGAAATTTTTGAGTAAAATTTTAAGTTTTTCCCTCTTGACAATGAGACATTGTCCCATATTGGAAGAGGAAAAGAGTTTTGGTGGGTATATATATAATTGCTCTTCTTGTAGCTCTTAAAGAGTTAAGAAGAAAGCAAGCCTCGCGTCGTCGTCGTCGTCGCTCGCTCGGCTCGGCTTCGGCTTCGGCTTCGGCTTCGGCTTCGGATTCGGATTCGGATTCGGTCAAATGATCGATTGATTGATTAACTTTTTGGACCAAATTTATTTGTTAATAGTAAATATTAACATAAGATTATTCGCATTTGTAATAAATATGTTCCAATCTGATCCGTGTATTGACAACTTCTTCAACACTGGTTGCTATATATATGTGCAGCAGCTGTTGAAGAAAGACACACACAATACACAACACAAAGAAACTGAAAACATTGGCTATACATTGCATTCCCTCCTCTCAGCATTTCCATTCGATTTTCTGAGTTTCTGCTCCTTTGTTCTGCATTGTTTTTAAACTTCAAACAAAGCAACTGTAAGTGTGATTTGCTACCGAACTTTGTGTTCGCTGAAACACTGGGGTGTGAAGTACCGCTACACCAGTGTGTCATTCATTCTATCCTGGGAGGAAATAATCTATAACCTTGGGTACTAGGAAGGGATTAAATTTCTTAAGGAAACACTGTGAATTCAGTGGGCTCGAATACGATTTATTATTTCATTATGATAATTTATATTTTGCAGAATTATTATTTACAAATACAGCAATATTGGCGGGACTAACAATCTTAAGAAATTTAATCTTTATTTCGGTATTTGTGTTATTCTTATTATTCTGCAAACTAAAACCTTTGTGGTTTTGTGTACTCCCGTTTTGGAGAGTAAAGCCTTCGTGGCATTTTGTTGGAGATTAAAATCTACGTGCTTTTTACTCCTATTTGAAAACGTTTATTAAACATTTGTTTGTGTCATTCTTTTACAGAAAAAATGATGACTGAAAGCGAGAACCAAGCTGTTCCGA
>AWOL01S0050730.1:10823-46903 GCA_000715115.1 Nicotiana otophora
AAATGAGTTACCTGATTTATTTCTATTATTGTTGTTATTACTATTATTGTGTACAGGTTAATGTAAGTGACCCGCCTTAGCCTCATCACAACTTTGTCGAGGTTAGGCTCGTCACTTACCAGTACATGGGTCGGTTGTACTGATACTACACTCTGCACTTCATGTGCAGATTTCGGAGTTGGTCCCAGTGGCGTACTATAGACTTGCTCGGATTTCAACCACCCAGAGGAGACTTGAGGTATAATTGCACAGCGTCCGCAATTCTGAAGTCCCCGTCTACTTTATTTTAGCTGTGTTTCCTTTCAGACAACTTTTTTTATTCAGACCCTTATTTGTATTATTCTTGAAGCTCCTGCACTTGTGACTCCAGTTCTGGGATGGTATTTAGATATCGCGATTATTATGGAATATTCACTTTATTTCAGACTTTATTTCCGTAGTTATTTTCTTATTATTAATTAATTTAAAATTTTGTTTAAAATCACTAATTATATTCTAACGTTGGCTTGCCTAGCAAGTGAAATATTAGACGCCATCACGGTCCCGAAGGTGGGAATTTCGGATCGTGACAGTAAGAATTAGAGGCCAAACTTTTTGTACTTTGCATTTTATAGACAAAGGTCAAAAGTGTATTTGTTTCTCAGTAAATGACAAAGAGAAAAGAATGTGAAATTAAAATAAACAATTAAAAAAATGTTGACTTTTGAAATTTTTAGTTTGAGAACTCACTAAGAATTAATTTTTGAATATTTAAATTTTAGAAAATGATTTATCAAGCAATTTTGGCTCAAATTTGAAAATTTTCTCGGGGCTTACGCCTAGGCAAACACCCAGAAGGTTGGTGCGTACACACCACGGTACTTTTGCTCCACTAGTACGCCTTAGTGTTTGGTACGCCTTGCCCCAGGACTCGTCCAGAAAACACTTTTTAAAACACTGCCAAAGACAATGCTAGGATGCCATAGGCCACGGAGCTATAATCTTGCTTAGGTAGCTACGACTATCAATTCTAAAGTGGAACCTCAAACCTAAATTGGAACGAAGTTGGAGCTTTTCTCCCATGAAATTTCTTAAGCATACATAGTGCAAAGAGTGTTGATCTGCCATCGTTCCACATACAGCTTTTCTTTGAAATATTACATTTTAGCAACAAAATCGTTAGGTTACAGATTTTCGTTGCTGAGAGTAAAGATGTTACTCTGATTTTCTGAATATCTGCTTTGTGGACATATTGATAAAGGAAAGCGAGTCTTTTCAATAATGTAGATAATCATTCGACCTTGGAATATTTGGTACTTATACTGCTGTCTTGCCCGAGTATCAAAGTAAAATTTGGATCTTTTTTATTTTAGTTGATTATTGGCTATGCAGCTATCTGCTCTTGTCAATTCTGTTGTTTTTCTTTGCTGATGAGTATGCTTTCCGCTGTCATCCATTAATAAGACAGTCACTTTCAACTGAAATATTTTACATTATTTTCTTCTATTCTGCTTGTTTTTATGTATCTCAAACCAGCCTCTTTAAACTCACTGCCAGAAATGCAAGTTGGAAAGAGGTATATCAAAATAGAGTAAAACAAAAATCACTATTTTTGCGGAAATTGCATAGGGAACACAATCAAAATGAGGTTTTCGTTGCTGAATTAAGTCTAAAGATAAGTTTATTTACTTACAATCTGATGATTTCGCATTTGTGAAATCGTTCCACCTCGTCTAAAAGAGTTGCTCTCGAGCCTATTAGTTAAGGACTGGACGCTCTAAAACCAAGATGTTTGCTCCTAAGTTGTAGGGATTTTGAGTTATGTACAATTCTAGGAATTTAACCTTAGAATTAAAAAAGAAGATGTTAAATGATCAATATAAGCTTTTATTTTAATAACACGAGTTTTGCATTTGTCAGTAACTTTCCCTAAAATGATCGGTTTGATGAGTTGGATACTATGCTTTTTGACATAATTTGCTCCCTCATTTTAGACATGTACAATGTGTCACAACAAGTATCAAAATATTTACGAGTATATAAAGGTTACAAGTTAATCCAAGGATTACATAACCTATGGTTTGGATTACAAAATTCGTTCACTTGTCGTGAGTATTAGGATTAGGTTTTACGAGTAAAGCCGGTAGAGATATATAATATTTCTCTCTGGAGTGCCTAAAGCATCTCATGAGGAGCTTATTTTGTAAAGCATCTCATGTGAGTTTATTTTGTAAAACTTCAAAATTACTCACTAATTACCTTAATATTTCAATGGAAATGCTCAAATATTTTCATACTTCAATATGAGTAAGCGAATAAATATTTTCATATTATTTAAGGCTTATGACGTAAGGTTTAGCTAAGCAAGACTACTCAAGAAAATATCCATAAAATACATATTACCATCATTCTATATACGGAAGTGATGAAAATACATAGCACTTTTATCGTATAAGTTTTAATAAGTTCATATGTAAAATGAAGGTAAAGAAATATTTCCTATGATGCTTTAATTTTCTGTACATTCGGAGTTTGGTCTAGTTCTATGGATATTTTCTTGTTAGTCTTGCTTAGAAAATGACCTTACATCATCATAAGCCTTAGATAGTGTGAAAGTATCTATTTTCTTACTCATATTAAAGTATAACAATATTTGAGCATTTTGATTTAAAATCTTAAAGTAATTGTTGAGTAATTTGAAAACTTTTACAAAATAAACTCCTCATGATTAATGCCTTAGATACTCCGGAAAATGTTATATATTTCTACGACTCCCTTTATAAAACCTAATACTAATACTCATGACAAGTGAAAGAATTTTGTAATTAAAAACACCTAAACTTTAACTTGGAATAAATTATAACTTTTATAAACGCCCTCTAACACTTGATCTAACACATCAAATATCTCAACATTTATGTAAATAACTGTATACGGTCGAAATCGGGCATGTCCGATTTCATAGGCACGAGGAGCTACCTCGAGAGTAAACTCGTAATAGACCAGGCTCGAGCTCAATGGCAGAGTATGGAGCATGAAGATAGAAGTACTCGCTGAAGATCGAGACCGAGCATGATCTACTGCGAGTAAGGCATAATAACGGAATGGCGAGATATTAGCAACCGACCGAAGATCTCGGCGGAAATTCCGGAACAGGTCGAATCAAGCAGTTATTGATGCCAATCATGAAATTTGTTTTCGTTATTAAAATTGTACCTTATTTAGGATTCATCTACTATAAAAAGAGGGACCCCATTCATTTGTAAGGGGATTGATTCACTAATAAACATATACACATACACTGCTTTCTCTATTTCACTTACTATCTATTACTGCTCAGCAATGTTTATTTTCTGTTCTTTATCATTCTTGTTACCCAACCTCGAGACCATCTCGAATCGAAGTCGAAAGCACTGCCAGAATACTGGTTCGATTTATTTTACTATTCAGATTATCTATTTAATTCCTTGCTTATCAATTAGTATTGGATTAAATCACGTATCCTTGAAACCACTAAATAAGTTTAATTGTTACTCGAAATTTTTGGGTAAACAGTTTTGCTCCCACTGTGGGGCTAAGGATACTAGTGATTTTTCAGTACCGATTATGGTGAAACACATTATTTTACGTTTGTTCTTGTCAAGTATATTTTCTTTTAGGTTAAAACATGTCAAACTCACAAAACGCATCCACACACGGTGACAATGGCCTCGAATTCCATAGTGAAAACGATAATGTGATTGCTCCAGGAATCGAAGTGCTACAGGCTAATCACGGGGGAGCACCGGTTGCCAACCCTGTAGATGTCAGTTTTCACGTTTCTCTAAATGCGGACCTAGGCGTAGATCTCGATGGGAGTGTACGCAGAGAAGGCCGATCTGGTGGCCAAGGAACACAGGGTAGAGGACAAGAGGGAGTCAGTCTCCAAGTAATATTCGAAATGCTTCAGGCTCAACAAGCCGCTATTGCTCAGTTACAAAATCAACATAGAGCTCCGAATAGGGTCGAGCCAGAAATTACTCATCGTACCGAGGCAGTACCGGAGAGGCCGAATGGTAACGAATCAGGGGCTGATCCTGCGATAATTAAAATGCTCGAGGATCTCACCAAAATAATTGAATCAGGGGAGAAGAGAATCGAAGCCAACGATAAAAAAATGGAGACATACAACTATCGAGTTGATCAGATACCGGGGGCACCGCCAATCTTGGAAGGGATGGATTCAAAAAAGTTTGTACAAAAGCCTTTTCCTCCAAGTGCGGCTCCGAAACCTATTCCAAAGAAGTTTCGTATGTCAGACATACCCAAATATAATGGTACCACCGATCCCAACGAGCATGTTACTTCATATACATTCGCCATCAAGGGTAACGATTTAGAGGATGATGAAATTGAATTTGTGCTGTTGAAATAATTCGGAGAGACCCTTTCGAAGGGAGAAATGA
This sequence comes from Nicotiana otophora, assembly GCA_000715115.1. Classification (NCBI taxonomy): domain Eukaryota; kingdom Viridiplantae; phylum Streptophyta; class Magnoliopsida; order Solanales; family Solanaceae; genus Nicotiana; species Nicotiana otophora. The sequence continues at coordinate 15,248 of AWOL01S0050730.1, forward strand.
TTTGGTATCACAACCTGCCACCAAATTCCATCGACGTATTTGCCATGTTAGCAGATTCTTTCGTAAAGGCACACGCCGGGGCCATAAAAGTCGCAACGAGGAAATCGGACCTTTTCAAGGTAAGACAAAGGGACAATGAAATACTAAGGGAGTTCGTGTCCTGATTTCAAATGGAATGCATGGAGTTGCCACCGGTCACAAATGATTGGGCCGTTCAATCTTTCACCGAAGGGTTGAACGAGTGGAGTTCGATAGCATCACATCAGTTGAAACAAAATTTGATCGAATATCTAGCAGTAACTTGGGCAGATGTGCACAATCAATACCAATCAAAGATCAGGGTCGAGGACGATCAATTGGGAGCCCCTTCCGGTTCAGCACATCCAAACAGGTCGGAAGTTAAAAACCAGAGGGACGTCGATAGGGAGCCAAGGTCGAACAGAGACCGATATCAACCATATACCGCAGATCGAAGGAACAATAAGGTTAATGGTTCAGGACGCGATTCCGCCCGAAAGAGTTTTCGGGGACTTATGAGCAAGAGTGGTTTTGACAAGTACGCCGCTACCACAGAAGCACCTCGGTTATCGAAATATAACTTTAGCATTGATGCATCAGGCATATTATCGGCAATCGGAAGGATCAAAGATACTAGGTGGCCCAGACCCATACAAACGGATCCTTCAAAGAGAAACACAAATTTGATATGCAAGTATCATGGCACGCATGGTCACAAAACCGAGGATTGTAGGCAATTAAGGGAGGAGGTTGCCCGTCTATTCAATGAGGGCCACCTTCGAGAGTTCCTCAGCAATAGAGCCAAGAATCATTTCAGAGAAAGAGGCGCCAACAGGGAAAATGAATAGGAGGAACCCCAACATGTCATTTATATGATCGTCGGTGGGGTCGACATTCCACAAGGACCCATATTCAAATGCACTAACGTATCATTCACTAGGGAAAAATGAACCCGAGATTATGTGCCCGAAAGTACTTTATCATTCAATGACAAAGAAGCAGAAGGCGTTTCTCAGCCCCACAATAATGCTCTGATAATTTCTATCTTATTAAATAAAGTTCAAGTTAAGCATGTTTTAGTGGATCCAGGTAGCTTGGCGAATATCATCCGATCGAGGGTCGTGGAGCAGCTCGACCTATAAAATCAAATCGTGCCCGCAACTCGGGTCCTAAACGGATTCAATATGGCCAGTGAAACAACAAAAGGGGAGATTATTCTACCGGTGAACGTGGCTGGAACCATTCAAGATACTAAGTTCCACGTGATCGAGGACGACATGAGGTATAATGCCCTACTCGGAAGGCCTTGGATCCACAATATGAGAGCAGTCCCTTCGACTCTCCACTAAATGATAAAAGTTTCGACATCAGACGGTGTAACAACAGTATATGGGGAGCAGCAAGGTGCAAAGGAAATGTTTGCGGTCGATGAGATAACACCGATATCGACACTATCAATCTCAGAAAGGTCGAACATCAAAGATAAACAGGAAGTCAAATAGCAATCACAACCACCGACCTCGACCGAATTGGGGAAGCGGTAGATAGAAGAAGAAGAGGAGGATTTTCTGACCCCTCAAACTTTTATTGTTCCCGAAGATACTGATGCCACCAAATCAACGGTCGAAGAGCTAGAACAAGTTGTATTGATCGAATACCTACCCGAGCGAAAGGTATACCTGGGAATGGGATTAACCCCCGAACTCAGGAAAATACTTATTCAATTTCTTGTTGATAACATAGATTGTTTTTCTTGGTCCCATTTAGACATGCCAAGGATACCACCGGAGGTAACGACACATCGGCTAAGCCTGGAACCTAGATTCAAACCGGTGAATCAAAAGAGAATACCCCATTCCGAAGTAAAGCACGCATTCATAAAGGACGAGGTAACTAAACTTCTAAAAATAGGATCCATTCGGGAGGTTAAATATCCCGATTGGTTAGCCAATGTAGTTGTAGTCCCTAAAAAGGGGATAAACTTAGAATGTGTGTAGATTATAAGGATTTAAACAAGGCGTGCCCCAAAGATTCTTTTCCACTGCCTAAGATCGATCGCATGATCGATGCCACGGTCGGCCACGAGATCCTTACTTTTCTCCATGCCTATTCCGGGTACAATCAAATCTAAATGAACCCAGAAGACCAAGAAAAGACTTCATTTATCACCAAGTATGAAACATATTGTTATAATGTAATGCCATTCGGGCTAAAAAGTACAGGAGCTACTTACCAACGCCTAGTGAATAACATGTTCGAAGAACAAATAGGTAAATCAATGGAGGTTTATATTGATGACATGTTAGTTAAGTCCCTGCGCACAGAAGACCATCTGGCTCATTTTCAAGAAACTTTCGAGATTTTAAGGAAATACAACATGAACCTCAACCCCGAGAAATGTGCTTTTGGGGTTGGTTCGGGAAAGTTCCTTGGCTTCATGGTATCGAATCGGGGGATCGAGATCAACCCCAAAAAAATAAAGGCCATCGAAGACTTCGCCGTTGTGGATAGTGTAAAAGCCGTATAGAGGCTAACTGGACGGATAGCTGCCTTAGGCCGATTCATTTCGAGGTCATTGGATCGAAGCCACATATTTTGCTTTTTACTCAAAAGGAAGAATGATTTAGCCTGGACCCCGGAATACCAATAGGCATTGGAAGAGTTGAAGCGATACCTATCGAGCCCACCACTGCTTCACACTCCAAAGGCATATGAGAAGCTTTACTTGTACTTGACAGTATCGGAAATCACGGTAAGTGGTGTCCTAGTTCGAGAAGATCAAGGTACACAATTTTCCGTTTATTATGTAAGTCGAACTTTAGGAGAAGCAGAAACTAGATATCCATACTTAGAAAAATTGGCACTTGCACTGATAAGCGACTCTAGAAAGTTAAGACCATACTTTCAATGTCACCCAGTATGCGTATTAACCACTTACCCACTTCATAATATTTTGCACAAGCCCAAACTGTCATGTCGATTGGCCAAATGGGTTGTCGAACGCAGTGGGTATGACATCGAATATCAACCCTAGACGGCCATCAAGTCTCAAATTTTAGCGGACTTTGTGGCTGATTTCACGCCAACCCTCGTACCCGAAGTTGAAAAGGAGCTCTTGTTAAAATCGAGTACGTCATCGGGAGTATGGACCCTTTTCACAGATGGTGCTTCAAATGTGAAAGGGTCCAGGCTAGGCATCGTTTTGAAGCCGCCCAAGGGTAGCACTATTAGGCAATCTATCAAAACTTCTAGGTTGACTATCAATGAGGCCAAGTACGAGGCTATGATTGCAGGTCTCGAGCTAGCTAAAAGCTTGGGGAAGAAGTCATTGAAGCTAAGTGTGACTCTTTACTGGTGGTAAACCAAGTAAACAAAACCTTCGAAGTTAGAGAGGATAGAATGCAAAGGTATTTGGACAAGCTGCAGGTAATTTTGCACCGTTTCAAGGAATGAACTTTACAGCATGTACCTCGAGAACAAAATAGTGAGGCCGATTCACTTGCAAACTTGGGTCATCGGTCAAGGAAGATAAGATCAGCTCGGGGACTGTCATTCAACTCTCGAGATCTGTGATCGAGGAAGGTCATGCCGAGATAAACTCTACAAGCTTAACCTTGGATTGGAGGAATAAATATATTGAATACTTGAAGCATGGAAAGCTCCCGTCGGACCCTAAAGAGTCGAGAACCCTACGAACCAAAGCTGCTCGATTCACATTGGCTGAAGATGGAACATTATACAGAAGAACATTCGATGGACCATTGGCAGTGTGTTTGGGACCAGGAGGCACCCATTATGTTTTATGAGAGGTCCATGAATGCACTTATGGGAACCACTCCGGCACCAAATCACTGATTCACAAAATCATTAGAGCAGGATTCTACTGGGATAGCATGGAAAAAGATACTAAGGAGTTTGTTCGAAAATGTGATAAATCTCAAAGGTTTGCACCGATGATCCATCAGCCCGGAGAACAACTTCACTCAGTCCTATCGTCATGGCCATTCATGAAATGGGGGATGGATATCGTCGGCCCTCTTCCATCAGCCCTAGGTAAAGCTAAGTTCATTTTATTTATGACTGACTATTTCTCTAATTGGGTTGAAGCACAGGCGTTCGAGAAAGTGAGAGAAAAAGAGGTTATAGCCTTCATCTGGGTTCACATCGTGTGTCGATTTGGGATACTACAGAAATAGTATGCCATAATGGTAAACAATTTATCAGCAGTAAAGGGACAAAATTTCTCGAAGACCATAAAATAAAAAGGATATTGTCAACACCGTATCACCTTAGTGGGAACGGATAGGATGAATCAACGAACAAGACTATCATCCAAAACCTGAAGAAAAGGTTGAAAGAAGCTGAAGTGGAGAGAAATTCTACCTGAAGTCCTTTGGACATATCGAACAACATCGAAGTCCAGTAGAGGGGCAACTCCATTTTCTTTAGTATATGGCTCCGAAGCTTTGATTCCAGTCGGATAACCCAGCGCCAGGTTTTGACATGCAACGGAGGAATCGAACCACGAGGCTATGAATACTCGCCTCGAATTATTAGATGAAAAACTAGAAGCGGCACTCGTTCGAATGGCTGCACAAAAAGCAACGAATCGAAAGGTACTACAATAGAAGAACCAACCTTCGCCAATTCAGGGTCGGTGACTTAGTTCTAAGGAAGGTCACCATCCACACTCGAGATCCTAATGAAGGAAAGCTCAGCCCGAATTGGGAAGGACCCTATCAATTCCTCGATATAGTCGGAAAAAGGGTCTTATAAACTCGGAACGATGGATGGCGAACCACTGCTAAGCAACTGGAACATATCACTTCTCAAACGATATTATTGTTAAGGTATGACTTTCTCCCTTCTTTCGTTTATATATATTAGACGCTAACTCATTTCAGGAGTTCGACCAAAGACATCGAGACCTCAGGTTTTAAAGAACGCATTGCACTCTTTTTCCCTTAGACCGGTTTTTATCCCAAATGGGGTTTTCCGGCAAGGTTTTTAACGAGGCAACAATTATGTGCTACCTGAGGACAATTCAACAATATCCAAAGCTTCTTTGCAATCAACCTCGAATACTGGAGGGTATCAGCCTCGGATGTTGTATTCTTGAGCATAGTACTTTATGTCAAAGGGCCTCGATAGGGAAGCTTTGTAATGGGCCAAACGGTCAAGTGAACCGTGTCCATATAAATTAGTCGAGCCCCAATGGCAAAACATGTGCGCATGTGTAAACATCATTTAAACATTTTGTGTCTCGAAGAAAATCCTCTACTATACAAACCTCATGCTAATGATATTGTGAGAAATGGCTTAAGAGCCAAAGTACAAATATACACTCGAGGACTACCACCGATGATAGGCATATTCGAGTTATCTAAACTCAAATTCATAAGACCTCAAAGAGGCATCCCTAGATCTATAGGCCAAGTCCACCATTCTCGGGGACTGACATTTCAAACAAGTTCGAAATGTTATTGGGAAATAAGCCCAAGAGGCATACCCGAAGGCTACGTCCAAACTAGAGGCTACGGCCAAAATACATACCCGAAGGCTACTGTCAAACTAAAGGCTACGGCCTAAATAACACGGCTCGGAGACGTTAGAATTGCGCAATAACTATAGGCCTTCAGATTCTCTGAAAAACTGGTTAAAAAAGGCTACCCTCGACAAATAATCAAAAGGGCTTTGATAAAATCAGCCCTCGAAAAACCTTAAGAGCTATCAAATTATCTTTAACACAAATGTGCTAAGGAAAAGGCTTTCAACCAACATCGTACCTTCAAAAAACCCAATAAGTAAAAAATATATGCTAAGGCATAAAGATATTTTTACTAAGTCTTTCAAGCCGAAAGGGGGAAATAATAGCCGTCTTTTAGAGGCCATATGGGCCCAACCTAAAAGGGCCTAAGGGCCAATACATTTAGAGTTCGAGACTTTGTTCTCACTCAACTCGGACCTAAGGGTTCCACTATTCCGAGTTCAAATGAAGATGACTTGAATTTAGCTCAAGGATCCACCATAAAACCTTAACAGGGAATGTTACTATAAGTTCGCAAATTACCCATTATTTGATAAAACACCTAAGGGTTTGTTCTATTCTAAGTTCGAAACGTACTCGAACTTAGTTATAAAAACAGTGTAGTCATGGCGTCGATCAAGCCATCTTTGATGCCCCGAAGTTGAACCTCGGTCGATGATAGTTTGGCCAAGGTAGTTTCTTTTTTCGGAGCCAGGCGGTCCATATTCTCCTTCCACCGATCACAATCGGCCTTGACCTGATCGACTTCTCCCCGAAGTAGCTCGATCCTTTCAATATTTTGCTGCAACTGAGATAATGAAGTATTAGCCTCCACAGTTAGGTCTAGTCCATACTTTATCAAAAGGATGCTCACCTGCTTATCTAGCTCAACCTCTTTCTCACGAGCCTTGGCCAAATACACTTGAAGGTCCTTTATAGTTTCGTCTTTTTGGCCGCAAAGAAGCTTCAGAGCGTTCCTCTCCTCCGAGACCTTTTGGAGCTCAGTTTCACACTGGCTTAGGTCAGCTGGAAACTTGGCAAAGGACTATACAAAAAAGGAAAACACAAGTCAGATTTAGAGAAAAAAAAGAGTAAAGAAAAGAAGTGCAGTAAACGGATTCCTACCCGAGATAAGAGGCTTTGGCCCTCTTCTAAAAGAATAGAAGCGTCACTGCTATCAGAGGCATCGTCGACTCCAGTAAAGCAATCCCGAAAGGGGTCCCCTACACTAGAGCCTCTGCCTATATTAGGGGTCTTCAACTCTCGAGCTTCCCTTACTGCCTCCTCAGAAAAAGTTGGAAGAGAAGGCAAGTGACCTGCTGTCATGGTCCTGAGTAAGTCGCTCGGGACGCCCTGATCGATCTTCGGGGTGTCAGAACCAGCCCCGTCTGGTGTAGTTGCAGATGGCCCAGAAACGATCTCGATCTCTGGTAATTTGAGATCCTCACCTGATTTCTTTTTGGAAGCCTCCTCGACACGAGGCTTGATTTTAGCAGCCACCGTCGGCTCAGAAGGTTTGGTGACCTCGACGACTTTCCTAGGTCGAACCGTCAGTGCCGAGGCATTTTCCTCTTCTTCGTATCTCAGCTTTTCGACCGAGTCCATCGTGAGAGCGATTACTTTCCTCCTCACCCTTCGAGGTTTGGGCTTGGGGTCCTCGGACTGCGAGGCAGTTTTCCTCTTCTTGTCTTCCCCGGCTTCGGAACCGGGGACATGGTTTCTTCCTCGCCACTTGAAGGCCTCAAAATGGCATCCTTAGTCAGGCATGCATGAAAGAAAATTAGTGACTAATAAAGTATAAAAAGTGTTTCAGAACGTGAAAACAGAGATCCTTACCGTGGTTCTTGGCCTCCCATCTGCCCCTTACCAAATCACGCCGTGTGTGGTCGGCATAAGTGGAAGTTAAAGCTAACTTCCGAACCGAATCTTCGAGGTTAGGTACCGCTTGAGGAATCCAAGGAATAGCTGCATATCGAAAGGGGATATCAGGCGAAGTCGAAGAAGGTATGAAGAACAAAGTTTAAAAGATCACTTATGGTCGATGTTTCACTCCTCAGTGAACGACATCTTCTCTACCGGGATAATGTCGCGGGTCCTCACCCGTATAAAACGGCTCATCCAACCCCGATCCTTGTCCTCGTCGATGCTCGAGATCAAGGCCTTCATTGCACGGCGTTAGAGCCTGATTAGTCCTCGATAGATTCGAGGCCGGTACAACCGCATGAGGTGATTTAGAGAAAACTCTAGCCCCTCGGCCTTGCTAGAGAAGAAGCACAGCATGATTACTATGCGCCATAGAGAGGGGTTGATTTGGCCGAGGGTGACCTGATATCATTTACAGAGATCAATAATCACTGGGTCGAGGGGACCCAATGTGAAGGGGTAAGTGTAAACACTTAGGAACCCCTCCACATAAGCGGTGATGCTCTCTTCGGGAGCAGGAATTTGCACCACGACCTAGGGACCCCAGTTGCAGTCCCACTTCACGGCCTCGAGATGGCTCTTTGTTATCAAGCACATATACATCGACACATGCTCACATCGGTCCGGGATCGATGAAGGGTTTTCGACCTTGAAGTCGGATTTTAGAGTACACGGGTCGAGAATATACTTGTGGGGAAGTGGTTCCACCACGAGTATAAGTACGGTCTTTTGCGTAGAAAGAAGCTTTGCCTTTTGCGGTATGGTCTTTGAGGTTTTCGCCATTTGTATAAGTAAAGAAGAGCGAAGGAAGATGAAAAACTGGTGGTTTCGGTGCTAACGAAGGTGGCTCTATAGACGGCAAAAAGGAGGAGACAAAAAGAGTGAAAAGACTTAGAGGTTTGATTAGAGCAAAAGTAAAGTTTGATTCAATGAAGGAGCGGGTATTTATAGGCTCACGGCGATGGTTCGGTGGCGCTAGTGGCCGACCGCTAACTGACAGGCATTATTGATTTGAGGATTTGAACCGACGGGACATTTTGATCAGATCCGTCACTTACGTCATGAGAACGACGTCATGATCGAGGTTTCGGAAAATCAAGGCTCAAACCGTTTCTTATCATTTTATTCCGAGAAACGCGGGGACTATCTGTATACGGTCAAAATTGGACATGTCCGATTTCATAGGCACGAGGAGCTGCCTCGAGAGATAGCTCGTAAAAGACCAGGCTCGAGCTCAATGGCAGAGTATGGAGCATGAAGATCGAAGTGCTCGCTGAAGATCGAGACCGAGCATGACCAACTTTGAGTAAGGCATAATAACGGAATGGCGAGATATTTGCAATCGACCGAAGATCTCGGCAGAAATCCCGGAACAGATCGAATCAAGCAGTTATTGACGCCAATCATGGGATTTGTTTCCGTTATTAGAATTGTACCTTATTTAGGATTCCTCTACTATAAAAAGAGGGACCCCATTCATTTGTAAGAGGGATTGATTCACTGATAAGCATATACACATACACTGCTTTCTCTATTTCACTTACTATCTGTTACTGCTCATCACTGTTTATTTTCTGTTCTTTATCATTCTAGTTACCCAACCTCGAAACCATCTCGAATCGAAGTCGAAAGCACTGCCAGAACACTTGTTCGATTTATTTTACTCTTCAGATTATCTATTTAATTCCTTGTTTATCAATTAGTATTGGATTAAATCACGTATCCTTGAAACCACTAAATAAGTTTAATTGTTACTCAAAACTTTAGGGTAAAAAGTAACATATTAGCAAAATAAAAGGTTATATTGATTATTTAATATTTTCTTTTCTGAAACTATTTTTTAACTTGTTACTCAAATAAAATGGTGGTCAAGTGCAATCCAATAACATAATTCTAATTAAGAAAAAATATGTATTGTCTAATTATGATCATTAAGGACTAGTGCTGTCGAGACAGAAACAATGAATGAAGGCCAAATGGATTTGGTTCAAGTCCTTTTAAAAAGAAAGAACATANTGGCCAAATGGGTTTGGTTCAAGTCCTTTTAAAAAGAAAGAACATAAAGTTTTGCACGCCCAAGTTATTTGATTTCATTTTGCTCAAACAATAGAATAGCCTAGATAAACAACATCGTATCAAAACAAAAGGTTATACAGATCATTTAGTATTTCCTTTTTAATATTATTTTTCAACTTGTTCTCAAATAAAATGGTGGCCCACTGCAATACTCAAAGTAAGAAAATATTTATTGTCTAATTACGATCATTAAAAACTGGCGCTAGGGAGACAAAGAAACAAAGAATGGAGGAAAAATGGGTTTGGTTCAAATCCTTCACAAAAAGAAACAACATAAGTTTCTAGACTCCCGAGTTATTTGAATTCATTTACCTAAAACAATTACAATGAGAATGAAAAATAACAGTTTCTTACATAAAGCTCTTGGTGTTGAGACTCATAATCACCAATTTCTTTGTTTCTCAAATCTCGAGTGTTTAATTAGCCAAGGCAAAAAGGAGTAAGGGTTGCCAAAAGGTTGATATGGTGAAGATGCAGAACGAGAGTAATTTGCAAATGACTTTCTCTAAGCGTCGTGCTGGTCTCTTCAGGAAGGATAGTGAACTTTGTACCCTATGTGGTGCTGAAGTCGCCCTTGTGATATTTTCCTGTCACGACCCAAAATCCCACCATAGGCGTCCTGATGGCACTTAGTCTCTAAAACTAGGTAAGCCGATTATAATAACAATTCAAGCCATTTTTTTTAAAACATACAATTTAATCCAAGTATCGAAACCAAAAGCGGAAACAAATATAAACAATCTCCCACGACTGGTAATACTGAGTCACAAACTCTAACTGAGTACATGCAGTGATCCCAAGGATCGAATATACAATATTGTTCGAATAAGAGTGGACACTACAATAAAAATAAAAAGACTCCAAGGGACTGCGACGACCAAACAACCCTAACTTGAATCCTTGCGATCACACTCTAATCTCTGCCCGAAGCCGATATCTTCAATACCTGGCTCTGCACAAAATTGTGCAGAAGTGTAGTATGAGTACACCACAGTCGGTATCCAGTAAGTATCAAGACTAACCTCGGTAGAGTAGTGACGAGGTATAGTCAAGACACTCACTAGTAAAATAACCTGTGCAATATAGCAGTATACAATAGTACTGAAAAACAACTAGCAGTGATAGCAACAAATATCAACCAGTGATATAAACAGTAAGGCAGCAAGAACACCATAATTATTACTCAAACGAACAAGGAACACAAGTGCAATCAATTAAACAAGTCCTTTAAATATAAATCTTTCACATATAATTTTTCGAATAAATACCTTCCGAAGATATTTCTTTCCAATAAAAGTCACCCTATGACACCTCATTTCATAATCATAAACACATGGGTCTCAGCACAACTTCATATTTTCGTAACATTGGTCCCAGCCCATTTTTATATTTTCGTAGCACGGGTCCCAGCCCATTTTCATATTTTCACGGAACCTAGTGCCCATATTTCTATCAAAACCGCATGGATAACTCACGTGCCAATAATAAAAATCATCATATTTTCCCCGGCACCTGGTGGGCACATTTCATATCTGTTGCGGCGTGCAACCCGATCCCATATAACATTAATCATACATGTTGCGGCGTGTAACCCGATACCATATAACATAATTTGCCCGGCAATAGCCACAGGCTCACGATTTTAATATATATCAGACTATTATCAAGTTTACCGAAATAAAAAGACAAGTTGCACAAGATATAAGAATAAACACAAGAAAAATCACAACATCACATGAAAATTACCAACGCAATAACCCCACATCATCACATAAAACTTACCAACACAATAACCACACACCATCACATATCATTCCCGACAATATCCATCTTATCACTCCTATAATAGCCTCCCTTATCCCTCCACCCCCCTCCCGACAATATAATAGCCACCCTTATAGCTCTTATAGCCACATTTATCACTCCGTATAATAGCCACCCTTATCACTCCACTCAGATAATATCCCAACACACATAACCATAGTGAAATGCAACCCTTATACCCACATAATATTAATAGTGGAATGCCACCCTTATATCCTCATAATAATAACTCAAATCACATAACAATTTACACGAACTATTATCATGACAGCACAATCAATTCATATTACAATTTGCCCAATGCCAACAACCAATTCCAAAGATATAGCAAATCAATAAATTTCTCAACAAATAACCTAAGGCTCCATACAACGTGTATAAAACCTCAAAACAATAACAGAGATGGAAAAGTAACTCAGCTTAGGACAACCCCTTCATTAATCTAATTTTTAATAAATATAGATTAATGCCTCATTTTAAACTTATTTAATAATTATTTGCAGATAAGAATTTCATATTGAATTTAATTCCAATAAAATTATCAAATCAACAACACATGGGATTCACATAAAAGTCCAAGTGAAAATAACACCAAATTATCATATAAAATACAAATTCGACAAACAAGAAATGGGGCATGAAAATTCAAGGATTTACTAAGTTCCAACAACTTTCAAATTTAATACATAAGGGCGTCTATGAATTTCAACCGATATAATTTTCACATATAAACCAAGTACGTACTCGCCACCTTGCGTACACGGCTATCAATTACACAATTTACACATAAGACTCAATGCCTAAGGGGTAATTTCACTCACTCAAGGTTAGGCAAGATACTTATATTTTTGAAGTTATGCCGATATTCCAAAATAGCCGTCTTTCTTGAATTAATCCTCCGGACAACTCAAATCTATTCAAATTTGTTACGACCCAAAATCCAACTAGTCGTGATGGCACCTAACCCAACCCACTATGTAAGCCGGTTAACCATTAACCAATTCCAATAACAATCAATAAAGCAAATAAGTAAAGAAATTATTTGAATCTAATACAATCCCCAAGAACTTGTAGTACAAATCATGAGCTTCTAAGAATAGAGTTTACAAAGCCGAAATGGAACAAACACATAGTCTGTTTGAAAAGTACATAAACAGAGTTTTATAGATCTAAAGCTACCACGAACAAGAGACAGCTACAACCAGGACGCAGGTACATCTTCAACCAACCCCATGTACTCAATAAGTAACAAACCTACCCTTAGGTTGAAAGTTGTGACGAGCTAACACGAAGTTCGGGTCCAACACCAATATTCCACAACTAAACATAACAACATAGTACAAGTAATAAAAGAGGTATCTCATAAATAAAATGCTCAGTTCGTTCACAGTTCAAGAAAATAGTCATTCTTTTCAAGTATCTTAGTGAAACCCAAATTTATTACCGAAAATGCCAAAACTACGAGTAAGTTTGAAAACTGTAATTTTTCCAAATATCCTTACCACAATAAATAAAATATTTCATTTTCTTTCCAGATAGCAAGTGTGAAATACCTCTCTATGCTCACATATCAATGTGTGCAAAAAGTCATGAATGACATGATAATGTACAACATGAGAAACAAAAAATGCATCCATATGCCTGTATGTCATGTGTGCATGGCAATACCATGTATCTCAGAGATGAATCGTGTACTCACACTCTCAGAGTACTCAATCTCACTGTCTTGCATCCTCTCTTAGTATGCTCAATACTCCGCACACACAATCACTCAGCATTACAATACCCGCTGCAGCGTGCAACCCGATCCACATATATATAGTCGACTGCGCTCACTGGGGATGTGCAGACTCCGGAGGGGCTCCTACAACCCAAGTGCTATAATCCGCACGGACAAATCAGGTGCTGCACTGACAACTTACGTGCTGCACAGACAACTCGCGTGCCATAATATCAATATCTGGATCCGTACGGACAACTCACGCGCTATAGTATCAGTATCTGGATTCGCATGTACAACTCACGTGATGCATGGAGAACTCACGTGCCATAGTATCAATATACTCACAACAGGCCCCCGGCCTGACTCAGTCATCAATCTCTCCAGTCTCACTCATGTTCTCACAATGTCATGAAACTAGCCCGACAACAATGATATGATGTATCAATAAATAACAACTGAGACTGAGATATGATATGAATGCATGAATATGACTGAGTACGAAATATCAATGAAATCAGTGAGATGACAGTAAGAAACAACCACTATGGGTCCAAACAGTATCGGCATAATTCCTAAACATGATATCTAGCATGATTGACAGCTCAATTACTTTATCACACGGTGAAAACATGAATATCAATAAAATAGCACCTCTATACAGTACCATAGAAACAACAGAGTCCCAATTTACATGGTGCACGCCAACACGCCCGTCACCTAGCATGTGCGTCACCTCAATACCAATCACATAACACGTATTACGGGGTTTCATACCCTCAACACTAAGATTAGAAGAGTTACTTATCTCGAACAAGCCAATACCAAATACCGAGCAAGCCACGCGATGCTCCAAAGATGCCATCACATGCGTAGTGACCTCCAAACGGCTCAAAACAAGCCAAATGCAACTCAAATACATCAAATACAACTCAAGGAACAATTCCAAATGATAAAGATCGATTTGTCAATCAAAACCTAAAACCGGCCAAAAATCACACCCGGGCCCACGCCTTGAAACCCTATAAAACTCATAAAATCCGACAATCCATTCAATTACGAGTCCAACCATACTAGTTTCACTCAATTCCGAATCCAAATTGATGTTCAAAACTCAAAAATTAATATTATAAAACTTTAGGCCAAAACCCCCCAATTTGCTCTTTAAAATTCATCAACCAAAAGCTAAAATCGAAGATAAATTCATGAAATATAACCAAAACCGAGTAGAGAACACTTACCCCAATTCATATGGTGAAAATTACTCCAATAATCGCCTCAATCCGAGCTTGAAAATGTAAAAATGAAGCCAAAATCGCGAACCCTTGTATATAACATTCTGCCTAGCACATCCGTATTTTGCAGAAAATTCGTCGAACCTACGACCACCACTTTTGCGGAAACATTTTGCACCTGCACTGCCCAGCTTCCTCACCATTTCCTCTTCTGCGACTCCCTGCCCGCATCTGCGCCATCACAGGTGCGGAAATCCCATCACACCTGCGACCTCTGCTGACACCCACGAACTCCGCACCTGCGACATCGCATATGCGCCCAATTCTCTGCTTCTGTGGTCTTCCTCGCCCAGCACTATTCTCCCATCTGCGATGTCTTTGTCGCTTCTGCGGCCATCGCAACTGCGCAAGCCAACCGCAGGTGCGATCATACCAGAACCAGCAGCCTTCAGCTTTGCATATGAAGTGAAAATGATCTAAACCTCTTCTAAACCTCATCCGGGCCATTCGGGACCCCGTACAAATATACCAATAAGTCCAATAACATAACATGGACCTACTCGAGGCCTCAAATCATGCATAACAACATTGAAACGATGAATCACACCTCTAATCAAAATCTATGGACTTTGAACTTTCAAATTCAATAACTCGTGCCAAAACATAGAAAATTAATCCGGAATGACTTCAAATTTTGCACACAAGTACCAAATAACATAACGAAGCTATTCCAATTCCTGGAAGCACAATCCGAATCCGATATCAAAAAGTTCACTCCCGGTCAAACTTTCAAAAATTTCAACTTTCGCCATTTCAAACCAAATTCCACTACGGACCTCCAAATAACAATCTGGACGCGCTCCTAACTCCAAAATCACCCAACGAACCTACCGGAACCATCAAAATTCCAATCCGAGGTCAAATGCTAAAAAAGTCAAACTTGGTCAACTCTTTCAAATTTAAAGCTCCCTAGTTGAGAATCGTTCTTCCAAATCAGTCCCGAATAACCTGAAAACCAAAACCCATGATTTACATAAATCAAAATACATCATACGGACCTACTCACGCCCATAAACTACCCATCAAAGTGCAGATGCTCAAAATGACCGGTTGGGTCGTTACATTCTTGAGGCTATAACGTGTAGCTTTGGTGCGCAACACTCTTGATGCTTTGGGGTCTTCAGGAAACTTTCTATGCTCGAGGTAATCGATTATTTTGTTTCTCCAGTCCCAGACTAAACTAGTCGAATTCACCTCACAGTAACCATCTGTGTCCAAGGCTGAGTTCATCAGNACCAAAACCAACGATTCACATAAATCATAATACATCATACGTAGCTACTCACGTCCATAAACTACAGAGGGGAGTACAAATGCTCAAAACGACCTGTCGGGTTGTTACATCCTCCCCCAATTAAGCATACGTTCGTCCTAGAACATATCCAGAGTTATTCTCAAAGCCATTAAACCGACGTGTAACCTTACCATGCACATACCCGGGGGTGACCCCACGTCACTCTATCCCATACAGGCCCGACAACACAACATAATAGAAGTTTCTCAATTCAACCTAGCCCACAAGCCTTCGAATCCAATTTCCAACGTCCGAAATTTCTTATAAGATCTGAATCCCGCAACCTACACACTGTATAATTCTGAACAAGCTGTACCAAAAGTCATAACCATAACTCAAATACTCAAAACTCAAATACCACATAGCATAAATGCTCAAAGAAATGATTTCTAATCACAGTAGCTGCTTAAAACAACCCAATGCCGGTAATAAACCTCATATCAAACAAGACTCCATTAAAAAACAACCTTCGTACACTGCCAATGATGGAAGAAACATGCAGAACTCATATCCATTCATCAGATCAACAAGTCATGGTACTCCGTCTCCTTTGACAAGAACTATAGCAAATTTCTAAGCCAAGTTTTGATATTATCCTTCCAACTGTGTTGTAATAAATTCCGATCGTATCCATTCTAGGCCGGACGAATTCATCTTATCAAATTCCAGCTACTTTACTGGCATGCCACACCAATACTATCTAAAGCCACAACCCGTGCAAGTCGTGCACCAATAAGCAACATTCCAAATGTACTCAATCATGGAAAAATGACCCAGACAAGAGAACCATCCCGCAAGCTCGACGGTTACCACCCCAATGCAATGCTAAGATCCCATCACACAACTTAGAACCATAACACACGAATCTAACACTAGGGATCATATCTAAACATAACTCTGTTGCAATGCGTGACCCCATCCAAACACTGATCCATATGAAATACCTCAGCCACCATGCTCAAAATCAATAACCACGCGCTATCTGACATCAAGTACTCAAAGTGAACTACCATAACCATGGAGAAACAAATGACACAATGCCACATAAATCCGAAAGAACATAACCAATGCGCAATCAATCATGCGTCACCCAAATACCCATCTCACGCAATTTCCGCCATAAGGCCCCAATAGAACTGCATCGTTTGTGCATACAACGAACGAATCACAACTCCTCGTAGAATATAAGAGTAACTCACAGATCATTTCAGAACACGAATAAGCTCAACAACAACTGAATGGCACATCCCTTAACAATAGCAGTATGGAGCCAACCAATCCGGCTCGGTGTAGAATACACATCCTAATTGGTCCTACCAATGGACTCCCAAATCAGCTCTAGTCACCCACAAATAGATAAATAACCCTCCGAAAGTCCACAATGACTGAATCATAACACATACTATCATCTGGCTAGCTTCAGCCACAACTTCACAGTCCACAACCATGAAACAATCTGCTCATGAGAACTCCCAGCCTCCAAATCCATAAAACACACGAATCACCATATCTGATTCCATGTCCACCGCCCGAATGTCTAATACATCTCTCATACACGATCATCGTACGAGGAATACTTCTAAAATTCTTCTGTGCCACACAGCAAAATTTGAATATCAGCAGTCGATCAACCATAAGAGTGCTGCAATACCAGCGAAGTATCCATAAATCAAAACACATTGCCCGTTCTGAAATGTATACTCTCATCAAGCCATACCAAATAGTAATATCATTTACCTAGTCATTTGAAACCGTCCATGATTCCAAACATAACTGTGATCCCGCTTACGTATATCTCAATCCCACACAACACATCGCATATACCATGCCATCATATGAAAAATACGAGAACTTCATAGGCCACTCCGAGTCACAAGGACCTTCCATTTGATTTCATCCAGGAGAAATTCACTATACACCACATGCTCCTCACTCCAGCAGGAAATATACCCCCCGAACCTTGGTAAAACTAATTGAGAACTCTTCGAAACACATTTGCACATAACCAAGCTATCTAAACTGAATATCTCTAACTCAACCCAGCCACGCAGGTTGCCAAGACCCAAAAGCATTGCCACGAAACACCTGTAGAGACTAGATACGTCATAAGTACCCAAAGAACGGATCATACCCATTACTGTGCTAACCCAACCTACTACCCTACTGTCCTATTTCTCCAAGTCCCTTCCAAATTGCCTTCAAATTGATACTTCTCCCTATTGGAGCACCACGATCCTTAACCAAAATTCACCATACAAGAGGCCCTAGTATAAAACCACCATGCCCTAAGGCCTATAAGCCGCTGACTTCCTTTTTAAGCACCCCAAAGCACCACAACCGAGATACCCACTCTAAAGAGACCTTATGTGAACCTAAAACTATTTTCTTCCCCTTCTTGATACTAAAATGCATAATCCACAATGATATAAAAATGCCACAAGTCTCGACACCATCCCATGCAATATCAGGTCCTAGCGATATACTAATCCGAAATTCTCAATTTCTACATATAAATCTTGAATCCATTAGAACCATTCTCGAGAGTCATCCACTCTACTCAAATCTCAATTTAATCGACCAAACGGACCGAACAACCTGTGCCTTATTAGTATACCAACACCCAAGGGAGTAGTCCACACTCCTAAACAATCGAGCAAATTCCTACTCTATGTATCCTACATCCTTCGCGAATAACCACTTAATTATTTTATGATTTCTATATACCCATAGAGCGTAATACAACCTTTATCCAGAAATTTCTTTACTCGAGTCATCCTCGATTTCGACCTCTGCAAGTCATAACTGATTCACCAATATACCCGAACTGAAACCAATACGACACATAACCGTGCAAATAACTCGTCGATAGCAGACTCCCCTACTTCGCTCAAAGCCATAGAACAAAACAGTTGATAACCTCATGATACCCATACTATATTACTGCCAGAACCCCTCACTGAAATTCAACTAAATCCTTCGCAAGCCCATGTAACACATACCATATAATACCTCAAATCGTCTACAAATCTCGCATTCACCCTATTAATAGTAAAGCCAATGCCCACAAGAGATCCAAACTCAAATTGCAACATATATCATTCACCGGTAAAAAGAACTCTCTACCAAACATCATAAGGACCACACAACCTCAGGACACCTCATAGGAGATAACCCGCTGATGTCGCCCAAACTCATACCACAAATATAGGTAGTGAGGCGGTGGAAGCAATAATAAAACCCAATGCAAGTCGGGGTCGAATCCTCAGGGAGTTAGAACTGGGATTAGGTATATATTTAGTGTAATTGTACAATATGACTTAGATTACACTTCCACATTCTTGTTTGTTGTTTCTACTTCTACTTTAAACTATTGGTTGCAATTATAAAACTAGGAGACAATATTTTTGGTTTTGGTTGTTTTCCAAATGATAAAAGATCTAGGATCGTGACTTCCACCGAAGTGGTTACCTAATGGGTTGAAAACTCTAGGACAAGCCTGATTGGCCGGGGTTATAATATAGCCATCACACGCAATTACCCACTCTATAACTCTCGGTAGTTTGACTGGTTTTGCCCAATTTGCCTTTCTTAAGTCCAAATGGGTATTGCACAAAATAAGTGATAAATGCTCAAGTCGGGTCTTACTATCTCTAGATTCAACCCTTTAATTGGGGCTATCAATTTCTTGAGTTCACCCCAATTTCCTGTTAGCCAAGTTTTCCTAGACTTAGTCTCTCTTTCTCAAGTAGAGACTAAGTCAATTAGGCATGAATCAATGTTTGCAACCATTAATTCTTGAATTCAAGAAAGAACTACGCTACATATCACTAACCCAATAACAAACAAATCTTAAATCAAACACCCATTATGTACCCACACTAGGGTTGGGCCACAACCCCAGCTATAAATTTAGCTACTCATGAAAAATGAAGAAATACAAGAAGAAATTAAGATATATTGCATAATAATTGATCAGGGAAAGAAAATCTAATGTTTAGAAGCTAATCTAGTACAATATTACTTAAAATAGTAAAGAAAAACGGCTCAGGTGCTCTCCCAAAACATAATTTACCCTAAAAATGACAAAATGTTCTATTTATACTAAGCTAAAAATATCTGACAAAAATGCCCCTGTGGAGGTTGTGCGACCACATAATTATGTGTGCGGTCCGCACAACGAGACTTGGACTAACAGGTTCCAATTCTGTGGCCGCGCAATTCTGGATTGCAGCCGCACTCCTTCAACTATTGCGGACCGCACAATTATAGTGTGGTCCGCACTCCTTGATCTTAGGCTCTGGCTGTGTGAGACTTCTGCGAACTACATAAAAATGAGTGCGGTCGCGCTCTTGATTATGCGGCCGCATAAAAATGGTGCGATCCGCATTTCTTCTTGAACTTGAAATCCTATCTCTCTGATCTTTGTCTTATGCGGCCGCACCAGACTTGTGCAGTCCGCACTTTACATGTCATTTCTTGTCAGAGGTTTTCTTCATTATCTGCGGCCGCACTTAATATTGTGCGGTCCGCACAGTGCCCTTTTAGCCTTGTTTTTGTCCTTCTCCAATATTACTCCTTCTTAAGTTGATTTTTATTTCTTTAGCTCATATTCTAACACTCCTGCAAGCAATCATATTTCATTAGATTTCGGGAATACCTTTAAGTAATTTTGAACTAAAACGCAAGTAAAAGAGTACAAATAAGCAGCTAAAATCCCTACTTATCAACTCCCCCAAATTAAGCTTTTGCTTGTCCTCAAGGAATTAAGGCAATTCCCACCTCCACTAGAAAAAAGGGCTATTTCAGCTGGCATAAGGTGAATCAATCACAAATCAAAATGGGACCAACAATTACCCACAACACGAATGAATTATCAACAATGCAATGATTTGACTTTTTGAGTACCATAGTTCTAATATGACACTAGAGCATCAAGAGTTGAATTTATTCATCAAGGAAGCTCGCTCTTTCATGTAGGTCATTGTGGATCCCAAACTCCTCGTCCTTTACTCTCCGTTAGCAAATCTCACTTTAGAATGCAACACTAAATTCAAGGATAGTGAAAAGTTCGCTCATCTCTCTCAAAAGAATGTCACAAGTACGGCTTTAAGTACCATATGCTTGCCCCTCATATAAATCACTACTAATGCAAGCTTACTCAACTTGAAATCACGTAGGGCTTTTTCGGGATGTAATGAAGGCTTTTTGGATCATGGTAGGACTTGATGGACAAAAATGAGTTCATCTTTCCTTAAGCACTCCATTTTCTCTTTTTGGCTCATACTTTGTTGACACTTTGAGTCAATTTCTTTTTCCTCAAGGGAACTAGAGAGACGTAACATCACTCTTTCTTGATCATGGCATTCATTTTTCTCCTTTTCTATTTACTACATTCCTTTCATCCTTGCTTTTCTTTGAATCCCTTCAACTTTTTACTTTATTCACTTTTTTTGGCATTTATTTTTGTTCTTTCTTTCTTTCTTTTCTTTGCCTTCCCTTTTCTTTATTTCTTTATCTTCTTTGTACCTTTTTATCACTTTCAAACTCCTCGTCTCTCCCCCCCAAACATATATTTTTGCCAATTGTTTCTCAAGAATGCTAAGAAAAGATCGGGTGCCAAGAGAGGGTCATTACCAAACGGATAAAGGCTTGTAACATGGTTATTGAAAGATAAAGGGCTTAGGCTCAAATGGGTTGACTAGGGATATCACATTGGTAGGATATGGAAGATTTCAAATTTCAAATTGGTCCAAGGATATCCTACAATCATTTCTCAAGCCAAGCTTCACTTAGAATTTCGCCTAGAAAAACATTCGGGACAAGTTCTAGTCTATTAGCACGGGTACTTGAACTTGCAATTCAATACATCACCTCTCACGCTGCTGGATTGCTAAAGAGAACAGAGTCGAGGGCTTACAATAACCCTAGTTGAGATTGAGAATCACAAATGGCTCGACTGAACCACTCAATGACTGCTTAACTCAATAAAAGAGTCAAAAGGTTACAACTAGAGCAAATTTCTGCCAATAACTTACTTTTAACCATAAGGTCATGGGTAAATGTGTTGGTACCAAGTGAAGCATGTTAGAGACCCTTTTATTCCTTACTACTATTTTTTTCCTAAACATAAAAGAAAACGGACTCAATCTTTTAAGAAGGTTGTCATGCCATATATCGCTGGGAAGAGCCACCCGGTTCACACAAAATCCACCTTTGGAAAGAACCGTGGTATTAAGAAAACCAAAGGTTTATTGTTCACTAAAATGTAAAAAAGAAGCTAACAAATCAAAAAGAAGTTACTAAAATAAATAAGAATTTATACTACTAAGAAAGACAAACTAAAGAAGCTAAACTACGGAAAGTAAGGCAAACAAATATACAAACCGAGAGGAAAATGAATATAAACATCAAGGGAAAGGGAAGAATATATACATAACCAAAGAGAAAATAAAGATAAAAGAAAAATAGTATAAGAGTTATTACAGAACAAATGTCAAGGTCAAATCAATCAAAATAGACCAACCCCCGAATAAAAATGAGCATTGTCCCCAATGCTTATCAAAAATAAGAACAAGAAGGGGTAGGGAGTTAAGAGAACTCCTTATGGGGTCTCAGTCTGCATGGAATCCTCAGCACCCTCGGTCTCCTCTAGCTATATGTCATCATCACCTAGCTGAGGGACAACAGGGTTGCTGAGAATCTGTATCATCTCCTCAGCGATGTGGGCAGTCGCAACCGGCTCCTCAAACTGGCCAGTTGTTACCTCTGGCGCCTTGGGTACTGCTGGTGCTGCCTGTGCTATTGGAAATGTTGGTGCTGTCTCCATGAGTAAATCCAGTGGTAGATCTCCGGCAGAGGCAACCTTGGTAACTGCTGTTGTCAACTTATCCACCGACTTCTTCGAAGCTTGAGACTTCCGCATTTTCTTTACTTGCTTGCCCAACTTCTCAATGACATCCCCATGTGCCACCAGAGTCTCCATAATGGTCTTCTGGTTGCCTAGAATCTTCTTCAATGTTTCCTCCCTTGACAGAGGTACCCGTGGTGCAACCTGGGCAGAAGATTGTGTTGCAACAACACTGGATATGTCAGACATCTTTGAAGTAGCTGCCTGCATCCAGTTGTTGGACTCACCAATGTCTGGGAGACTCACAGCGCATTCAGTGGATAAGTAGATGAAGCTGGCACTGATAATGGAACTGATGGTCTGGAAGAAGAAGTTGGTGGCATGTCTTCTGTCCCGGTGGAAGGTCTGGTTGATGTGGAAGGCATAGCATCTGTGGAACGCTCAGCAGCTGAATTAGTAACTACTACCGTTGGCTCCTTAGACTGGCCAGCGGAGGTAGTTACCTTACCCTTGAACTTCGGGTTGTCAGAACCTTGTATGTGGTACCATAAGAAATGCTTCTTGGCATTTACCTTAGTTTCATACTATCTCGGCTCCACCTTTTGATCATTGAAGTACTCTGTGAGGAATTTCGGGTAAGGCTAGGATCTCGCATCCTTACGGACAACCAAAGTGATGTTGGTTGAAATTATAGCACCCACATTGATCGGGTACCCAGCCATAATCGAAGCCACCAGGACTGCTCGGGGAAGTGGGAGGTTGTTCTCATTCAAGCACGGGTCAATGCGACTGCACATGAAAGTCTGCCACCCTTTAGCTTCAAAGTTTATGGTGGCCCGGACTATGGGAACCCCTGGTGTGAGCCACGGGGGTGGTGGTCCTCTAGCAGCCAAAATCTCAGCCAGCCACGGGTGAGCTGCATCATCCATAGCTATCTTCTCAAGATACTGAACAACTTCCACTTCTTCAAACCCCACATACTTGTTCAGGGAGCAGGCATCAAACTTGATTTTCAGATTCCGCACTTTGGTTATCTTGGTGCCCTTCTTGATGTGAGCCACGTTTGCGTAAAATTCTTTGGCCATGTGCTCATTTGCATCTAGGATACTTTGGTTGAACCACTTCCACCCCTTGCGCTCGTCGAATTGTATAAGGACATTTTGATTATGAATATCCAAATCCTTGAGTAAGAACTGTCGCTCAAGTATGAGCGATCTCTGGGGCCACAATTCCCAGAACATGTTGAAGGTTGTCAAGATCATGAATTTATCATCCCACATCTCCTTCTTCTTTGTCCTCTCAAGACCACCCAGTTGAGTGTCTCCCCCTCTACCATCATTCGGGACGTCATCATCATCATCAACATTGATTGGTGCAGCCGGGGTATGTGAGGAAGAGGGCTTAGAATCATGGCTACCCTCTTCCGAACCTTTAGAAGAACTAGCAGCGAAAGATGATTCATCAACCAAATGGAAACTTCCCTAAACGGGAGATACTCACTGGTGTCTGATGATTCAGGGACTCTGTTAGTCGTAGCCTTCTTGCTTATCAC
This sequence comes from Nicotiana otophora, assembly GCA_000715115.1. NCBI lineage: Eukaryota > Viridiplantae > Streptophyta > Magnoliopsida > Solanales > Solanaceae > Nicotiana > Nicotiana otophora. The sequence goes on from AWOL01S0050730.1 coordinate 39,324, forward strand.
TCTCTAGATGGCTAGTGGTAGGTAACTCTGGCTTCGTCCTCGGCATCGGGAGGGTTTTGCCCTCCCTTTTGATGAATCTCCTCTACCACGTGATCTAACCATTGTCTACAATTATAACAATAAGAATCATTTAAAGTTCAGGTTCATAAGACTCAAATACATGCATGATAGTTGCAGGCCAGTTATGGATAAACAGTCTCAAGAGAGGCAGTGCGGACCGCACAAAAGTGAGTGCGGCCGTAGACTGCCAAGTACGGACCGTATAAAAGTGAGTGCAGTTACAGACTGCCAAGTGCAAACCGCACAAAAGTTAGTACGTCCGCCCAATCAAAAGTGCGGACCGCACAATTTTGAGTGCAGCCGCACAGCCCCAGGTTTAGACTACTGGGTCTCTGATCTATTCACAGTGTAGACTACACAATTTTGACTGCGGACCGCACAATTTCACTGCAGACCGCATATTTTTGAGTGCGGTCCGCACAATTCAAGCGTACAGATGCCCTAACTTAGAGACTACGGACGCACGAAAGTGTGTGAGGCCGCATAATTTGGATTAACATGGCACTGCTTTACGATTCATAAAAGTATTGCAAGAATTAGACATGGTCCTAACAATTAAGCATGATTAGCTATTTACCCAGGACCCAATTAATAATTATGAAGCTACCCACATGATTTTGAGAAAAGATGACTAACTATTGACGTTTTTAGGCACGAAATTAACCCTACACAAAAGAACAAAACTAAGAGAAGATGAAAATTCTAAAGAAGAAATGAACATACCAGTAATGAAGGGTGCATGTAAGAATCTACAGAGATGAAATGCTTGAAGTTTGATAACTAGTGGGGGATGAACTGTGTTTGCTTAGGGCTCGAGGGTTCAGAGATTGTAAAGTGTGAAAATTGTTGAAAAGCCCTATTTATAGGTTGACCCGTCGGGCCCAAAACTTACCTGAGTGTGGCCGCACAATTTTGAGTGTTGTCTGCACTCTTTACCTGATCATTTGAAGAAGTTATGCGGTCCGCACAAAAGTGAGTGTAGCCATAGAATTTGTGCGGACCACACAATTTTGTCTACGGCCGCAAATTGTTAAGGAATTTTGACAGGCCAAACTTCAGAGAACATGCATTTTGGTCTTCCAGTTGTGCGACCGCACAAAGAATTGTGCGGCCGCATAGTTATTATGCGGTCCGCATAATTTTGGTGCGGTCCGTACTTTTGTGACACATAGTCAATTTTTCTTGCTTATTCCCTTCAATGCACACCCATTCCTTCATATACGTCAAAACTAGTTAGCACAAAACAAAGCATATCTAACAAAGGAGAAAGAGAAAAATAAAAAGACACATGGGTTGCCTCCCAAGAAGCGCCTGATTTAATGTCGCTGCATGATGCAGATTCCCAATCATTTGAAATGAAGGACCGCCACAATGTGGCCATAATCAACCTTACCAAGATAATATTTAACCCGGTGCCCATTGAATCTAAATACCTTGTCATTCTTATTTTACAAATCTAGAGCACCAAAGGGGGTTACATTAACCACTTCAAAGGGGCCACAACAGTTTGACTTCAACTTGCCCGGAAACATCCGTAACCGGGAATTGAACAATAGCACAGGATCACCCTCTTTAAATTTCTTATTGTGGAGGTACTTCATCTTCTTCTTGTAAAGGGACGAGCTTGTGTAGGAATGATAACGGAATTCATGAAGCTCATTCAATTGTGACACCCTTAGATTTTTCGCGACATCCCATTCAAGGTTCAACTTCTTCAAAGCCCACATGGCCTTATGCTCAAGTTCTACCGGAAGATGACATGCCTTCCCGAACACTAACCGGTATGGAGACATCCCGATCGGTGTTTTGTAGGCCATTATATAAGCCCAAAGAGCATCATCAAGTTTTCTTGACCAATCCACCCGGTAGGAAATGACTGTCTTTGACAAAATACTCTTTATCTCCCGGTTGGAGACTTCAACTTGTCCTCTTGCTTGAGGATGGTAGGGGTTGATACTTTGTTAGTGACACCATACTTTGTGAGTAAGGTATCAAAATCCTTGTTGCAAAAATGCTAACCCCCATCACTAATAATGGCTCTTGGGGTACCAAACCTCGTGAAGATGTTCTTTTTCAAGAATGCCACCACACTCCTTGCTTCATTATTAGGTAAAGCAATAACCTCAACCCATTTGGATACATAATCCACCATAACTAGAATGTAGGTGTTCCCACGAGAGCTAACAAACGGACCCATAAAATCAATACCCCACACATCAAAAATATCTATCTCCAAAATGGTGGTGAGAGGAATTTCATTCTTCTTTGAGATCCCACCGGCCCTTTGGCATTCATCACACCGCTGCCAAGCCCACTAGCATCCTTATATAGATTAGGCCAATAGAATCCACAACTCAAAACTTTTGCCATCGTTTTTGCTCCACCATGGTAACCATCATACGGTGAAGAGTGGCAAGCCTCAAGAATACCCATTTGTTCTTCCTCCGGCACAAATCGTCTGATCACACCATTGGTACATATCCGGAAAAGATATGGCTCATCCCAATTATAGTCAAGGCAATCGCGTTTGAGCTTCTTCCTTTGGTTTGAAGAGAACTCATTCGGTACAATGCCACTCACAAGATAATTGGCAAAGTCGGAGAACCATGGTATCCCGGTCATAGAAATGGCTAGGAGTTGCTCGTCCAGAAATGAATCATTTATCTCAAGGCCATCATGTGGCCTCCCCTCCTCCTGCAATCGGGACAAATGGTCCGCCACTTGATTCTCACTACCCTTGCGGTCTTGAATCTCTAGATCAAACTCTTGCAATAGAAGCACCCACCGCATCAACCTTGCCTTATAATCCTTCTTCCTTATCAAATATCGAAGCACCGCATGGTCGGTGTGAACAATCACCTTTGTACCCATCAAGTACGGGTGAAATTGTTCAATAGCAAGGAGCTTTTTTTCGGTCACTGTGCAATTGACTTGGGCGTCATTCATGGTCTTGCTTCCATAATAGACCAGATGAAAGAATTTGTTGATATGTTTCCCCAACACCGCTCCAACTGCCACATCATTTACGTCACACATGAGCTCAAAAGCCAAGCTCCAATCCGGTGCGGTAATAATAGGAGTAGTAGTTAACTTGAACTTAAGCAACTCGAATGCCTTCGCGCAATCTTCATTGAAATGGAACTTGGCATCCTTCTCCAAAAGTTTACACAAAGGGTTCACCACCTTAAAAAAATCCTTGATGAATCGGTGATAGAACACCGCATGACCCAAAAAGCTCCTCACTCCCTTCACGGATGTAGGGGGAGGAGTTTGGAGATCACTTCAACTTTAGCCTTATCAATCTCAATACCATACTTTGAAATCTTGTGACCGAGGACAATGCCTTCCTCGACCATGAAGTGACATTTATCCCAATTCAAAACCAAGTTAGTGTCCTCACATCTTGCCAATACCTTGTCCAAGTTGTTCAAGCAATCATCAAAAGAATTCCCAATGACGGAGAAATCGTCCATGAAGACCTCAAGAATATCTTCCACCATATCGGTGAAAATAGCCATCGTGCACCATTGAAAAGTCGCCGGTACATTACATAACCCAAATGGCATCCTCAAGAATTAAAAGGTACCATATGGACAAGTGAAGGTGGTCTTCTCTTGGTCCTCAAGAGCAATAAAAATCTGATTGTAGCCGAAGTATCCATCCAGGAAGCAATAAAAAGCACGTCCGGCCAACCTATCCTGCATTTGATCAAGAAATGGAAGCGGAAAATGATATTTCCGAGTGACTTTGTTGAGCTAACTATACTCCATGCACACTCTCCACTCGGTGATAGTTCTTGTGGGGATCAATTCATTATTTTCATTAGTTATAACAGTCATGCCCTTTTCTTTGGGACACATTGCACCGGAGAAGTCCATGAGCTATCGGAAAAGGGGTAAACAACCCCGGTATCCAACAACTTTATGATATCCTTCTTCACTACCTCTTGCATTGCTTCATTCAATCTTCTTTGATGCCCCACGGAAGGTTTGGCATCCTCCTCCAAAATAATCTTGTGCATGCAAAAGGCATCCGCCAATGTCCAACCTATAGCTTTCTTGATATTTTGGAGCACCGCCTAAGTAGAATCTACCTACACGTTAGTCAACCAAGAGGAAAGAATAACAGGTAAAGTGGAACTAGGGCCAAGAAACTCATATCTGAGATATGAAGGCAAAGGCTTTAACTCCAAAGTGGGAGGCTCCTCGATTGAGGGCTTTGTTGGAGGAGTCTTCCGGTTCTCAAGATCTAAGGACAATTTTCGGGGTTCATAAGTATATGACCTCACTCCTTGCAAAGTATTGACACATTCCACAAAGCCTTCCTTCTCATCATCATCATCATGATTGAGCAACACAGCTTCCAAGGTATCCTCAACATTTATCACAACACTAGCATCATCAACAATTACTTCGGTCACTAAATCCACGAATGAACATACTTCGTTGCTATTTGGTTGCCTCATCGATTTGCACACATGGAAAACCACCTTTTCATCACCCACCCAGAAAGTGAGCTCACCGGCTTCCACATCAACAAGAGCCTTCCCCATAGAAAGGAAAGGTCTACCCAAGATAATAGGCACCTCGTAGTCAACCTCACAATCAAGGATCACAAAGTCCACTGGAAGGATGAACTTATCAACTCGGACTAACACTTCATCAATAATTCTCAATGGCCTCTTCATAGTCCAATCCGCCATTTGCAACCTCATAGATGTGGGTCTTTGTTGCCCAATTCCCAAAGTTTTGAACACATAGTAGGGCATCAAGTTGATACTTGCCCGCAAATCACATAATGCTTTGGCAAAGTTCACGCTCCTAATAGTTCAAGGGATTGTGAACGCACCCGGATCTTCCAATTTTGGAGCCATTGAGTGCACAATAGCACTCACTTGATGTGTAATATTGATAGTTTCACAATTCATCGACCTCTTCTTGGTGACCAAGTCCTTCATGAACTTTGCATAACCCGACATTTGTTCCAATGCCTCAACCAATGGTACATTGATAGACAATCTCTTCATCATGTGAATAAACCTTTTTAATTGGTTCTCACTATTTTGCTTTGCAAGACTTTGAGGGCATGGAGGAGGAGGCCTTGGCATTGGCGCCTTAGCCTTCGGCACTACCGGTTCCGGTATGTCAGTCATGTGCTCCCAAGACGGGTTCACCTCTTCTTGCATCTCCTCCAGATTTTCATCAATATCAATTCTCACTTCGTCATTATCTTGAACCACATTGTTTGGAATTTCATCTTCTTGAACACAACATCATCATCCACAATTCTTCTTTGATTTGAGATGGTTGCATCTCCACCTTTTCCACTTCTCGTAGTCACGGTCATAGCATGTCCTGTATTATTCCCACCCTTTGGGTTCACCACTATATCACTTAGTAGTGCCCCCATAGGGTGAGTTTTCAATGCTTGTGAGATTTGGCCAAGTTGAACCTCCAAATTGCGGATTGAAGTGTTGTGGGAGGCTAATTGAGCATCGGAGTCGGTATTGTTTTCCATCATTTGTTTGAACATATTTTCAATCCGTCCCATCTCATTGTTAGAAGAGATCGAGCTTTGAGAAGGATAGGGAGGTGGATTTCTCGGTTGTTGGAAATCGGGGGCCTTGATAACCCAACCACCGGTTGTTGTTGTTATTACACCCTTATTGATTACCTCCCGAATTAATTTGATTGTTGCCACCCCAATTGCCTTGGTTTACTTGATTATACCAATTGCATTGATTATTGTTATTTCCCTAATTGCCATGATTGTTGTTGCCACCACTCCATTTGCCTTGCTGGCCTTGGTTGTTCCAATTTCCTTGTGATCTCCATTGTTGTTGATTTTGAGCATTGTTTCTCTGACCTTGATAATTGGTGACGAATTTCACTTCTTCTTCTTGCTCATTATATGAATCACCTTGGTCATACTCACTATCATCTTGCATGAATTGTTTCGGACAACTTTGCCCTTGTTGACCTTTTTGGCGTCTCTTGTTCATCATCATATTTACGCCTTCCAGCGCATTCACTTGTTTTGGCCCTTGAACTTGTTGCAACAGAGCTTTTGCCAATTGGTTCATTGTGGATGTTAACTCTGCGATAACTTGCCCAAGATCATGTAGTTCCTTGTGTAGGTGAATGACATTGGGGTCACCTTGCGGAACATTAGCCCTACTTTGCCATGCCGATTAGGTATCCGCCATCTCATCCATAATATCACAAGCTTCGGCATAAGGTGTGTTCATGAAGTTCCCGCCGGCGAGTTGATTTACCACACATTGATTTGTTGAGTTGATCCCCCTGTAGAAGGTTTGTTGGATCATGGACTCGGTCATATCAATATTCGGGCACTTTTTAACCCTGGTACGATATCTTTCCCAAATCTCGTGCAATGGCTCATTGGGCTCTTGCTTGAACGCTAGAAATTTATCCCGTAGTGTAGCCATGTGCCCCGGAGAGAAGAATTTGGCAATGAATCTTTCGGCAAAGTCATCCCATGTATGGATCCAATGATTGGGCAATCTCTCTAGCCATTCCAATGCTTTTCCCCGTAAAGAAGAGGGAAATAGCCTCAACCTCAGCGCGTCCTCAGTAACATTGGTTTGCTTGCTCCCCCAACAAGTATCGACAAACCCCTTGAGATGTTTGTAAGCATTTTGATTTGGAGCCCCGGTGAAGAATCCACATTGCTCAAGTAGTGTAAGCATCACGTTGGTAATTTGGAAGTTGCCCGCCCTAATGCGGGGCGGGACTATAGCACCTGCATAACCCTCGTTCGAAAATACCTGGTGCACTGCCGCTCTTGGTGAAGGTGGGGCAGGGACGGGAACATTATCTTGAGGAGGTCGGGCTTGCCTATTTGCTTGAGGTTCGGGAAGAACCTCATCTCCTTGATCATCGTCCACTTCCTCCCCCAATGGCAAATTACCAATGGGCTCGTTGTTGAGAGTCATTCTCGTACCTATAAGCAATTCAAAAATAAAATTAATGACTCGGAAGGAAAATAAGACAAATCATACAAAAACCTAGATATATAGCTAAATCCGTTTAACTCCCCGGAAACAGCGCCAAAAATTGTCGCCCAAACTCACACCACAAATATAGGTAGTGAGGCGTTCGAGGCAATAATAAAACCCAATGCAAGTCGAGGTCGAATCCTCGGGGAGTTAGAATTGGGATTAGGTATATATTTAGTGTAATTGTACAATATGCCTTAGATTATACTTCCACATTCTTGTTTGTNTCATTCTCGTACCTATAAGCAATTCAAAAATAAAATTAATGACTCGGAAGGAAAATAAGACAAATCATACAAAAACCTAGATATATAGCTAAATCCGTTTAACTCCCCGGAAACAGCGCCAAAAATTGTCGCCCAAACTCACACCACAAATATAGGTAGTGAGGCGTTCGAGGCAATAATAAAACCCAATGCAAGTCGAGGTCGAATCCTCGGGGAGTTAGAATTGGGATTAGGTATATATTTAGTGTAATTGTACAATATGCCTTAGATTATAC
>AWOL01S0050731.1:0-13698 GCA_000715115.1 Nicotiana otophora
TATAGGTAATCCTTGCACAGTACCAGAAGCACAAATTTCCAAAACATATAATACACCCGAATAAGAAAGAAAAAAGCTAAAAAGAATGAGGAACCGTACGATAATTTCAAGAAGCAGAAGAAGAACTATACTGAAAAGTCTGCAAATTAATTTAAGTTGCTGTCTTGACACATTGTATGCATAGATCATGCGTCTAAAATGTACTAAAATAGAGAATTATTTTTAGCTGATGACATATGAAACAAATTACCAACTTGAAAATTCATATTAACTTCCAAGAATAAATCAGAAATCGGGAAGATCGAAGAGAACCGGAAGAAAAAAAGACATCCACCACTAACTTCACCCGTAAAACTGGAAAAATAACATCCGCCATGAATTTGGAAAAACTGAAGAGAATTAGAAGAAGATTTGGGTAAAAAATTACTAAAAGAAAAGCTTACCTGAGATGACTACTGTTTGCAATAAATTTGTGCACAAAAATAAAACTGCAATCACAAACAACTATAAAGAAAAAGATTTTATTGATAAATATTGCAGGTTACAACTTGTTGGTTTCCCAAGTACACACAAGTATACGTGACCGTCAAGTAATAAAGTGACTCGAAGGTCGGATGTCGAACACACAGAGACTTAGATTAACCGTTAACTAAGCAAACTAAAATCAAATTACTGTCCAAGATGATCAAAAGTTTAACTTTTCTATTACAACTACTATTGCGAAATTCAATCACGTAACCAAGGGAGATATAGATTCCAGGGTTGTGGTCGGTTTATCAATCCTATTGAGTTCGTAATTACACCTGTTAATCCAAATTATCTATGATTGCTAGTTGACCGGATCGTTTATCTATGAGCATCTAATATGAACACAAGTTTGGAAAATACAGTCCATAATAGTCTGAGACCAAATGCAGTAAATAAGGAGATAGGGAGAGAGAGGCAAGGTCTGCGAAACACGACAGCTACTTCTGAATCTTCGGAAAATCAACTGTGCGAAAGAAATCAACACATGCTATGGCCAGGAACACCTGAATCTGCACACGAAGTGTAGGGTGTAGTATGAGTACAACCAACTCAGTAAGAAACAATAATAAATAAAGAATTAAAGATAGTGACGAGCTACACCGTTATAATTCACTTTCAGTAATTCCAGCAAAGAATAGACATGCTTTCAAATCTAGCAGTTTAAGTTAAATCAATTTTATACAATTCAAGTTCATGTAATCCGGATATAAAATCTTTCAGAGAATTTTACAACAATGACAGATAGCAACTAAGTGCAACAACAAATGAAAAGCAAGTACAGCCTCTCAGGGCAACAATCACTCAACTCGTCATAACAGCTCAACCACTCGGCTCTCAGCCCTCAACACTCACACTCAATGGGTACCCGCGCTTAATAGGGGTGTACAAACTCCGGAGGGGCTCCTACAGCCCAAGCACTATACTGACAACTCACGTGCTATAATATCAATATCTAGATCCGCACGGACAACTCACGTGCTATAGTATAATATCTGGATCCACACGGACAACTCACGTGATGTACGGACAACTCACGTGCTATAGTATAATATTTTACAATTAGGCCCTCGGCTTCACTCAGTCATAATTCTCTCCAGTCTCCCGGGCTCTCAATAGGCATGATAATCAGCCCAAACAACAATAATATGATGCATCAATAATGAACAATAGAGACTGAGATAAAATAAACAAGTAAACTGTGACTGAGTACAAAACAACAATTTAGCAGATAATTCAATATGTACACGACCTTTGTGGTCTTTACAGCACCAACACATAGCCTATGCATGATTCACTGTCAAATTTCTATAGCACAGAAAAGGGCACATAGCTAACAACAAGCTTATTCAACTTTTCAGTTTCACGGAATGCACCAAGTCCCAATTCCCATAGTGCACTCCCACACGCCTGTCACCTAGCATGTGCGTCACCTCCAAAATACTCACATAATACAACAATCCGGGGTTTCATACCCTCAGGACCAGATTTAAAACTGTTACTTACCTCAAACCGTGAAATTCTTATTCCGCTAAGCCTTTGCCTCGTGAATTGGCCTCCAAATGACTCGAATCTAGCCACAAATAATTTGATTCAATCAATAAAATTTATTAAAATTAATTTCATAAGAAAATATAAATTTTCCATAAAAATCCGAAATTTAACTCAAAAATCGCCCATGGGGCCCATATCTCGGAACCCTACAAAAATTACAAAATTCGAAAGCTCATTCAACCATGAGTCTAACCATACCAATTTTACTAAAATTCGACCTCAACTCGACCCTCAAATCTTCAATTTAAACCAAGAGGGTTTTCTATATTTTTCAACTTAATTCACTCATTAAATGATAAAAACAACCATGGATTTGGGTAATTTAACCAATTATGAGTTAAGAATACTTACCCCATTATTTTCTCTGAAAATCTCCCAAAACTCGCCTCAATCTGAGCTCCAAATCGGTAAAAATTCTCATTTTCAGAACTTAAACTCTCTACCCAATCATTTGCTCTACGATATCGCGGACAAACACACGCGATCGCGAAGCATAATTTTCCACTGCCCAGATTTAACCCTACATGATCGCGGACCTTTCCAAGCGATCGCGAAGCACAAACGCATGACCTCCACTTCTGCTCCATTTCCTCTATGCGAACGCGGCATTATCCACGCGTTCGCGAATCACAAAATCCCAGAGCTACGCGATCGCGACCCTCTTCACGCGATCGCGAAGAATAAAATCATCACTGCCTCAAATTAGCTTATGCGATCATGGATGAACTTATGTGATCGCGTATAAGGAAACCAGAAGAAAAATACCAGCAGCTATCAACTATCTCCCAAAGGTCAAAAATGATCGTTAGCCGTCCGAAACTCACCCGAGTCCCTCGGGACCTCAACCAAATACGCCAACAAGCCCTAAAATATCATACAAACTTAGTCGAAGCCTCAAATCATATCAAACAATGCTAAAAACATGAATCATACACCATTCAAGCCTAATGAACTTTGAAACTTCCAATTTCTACAAACGACGCCGGAACTTATCAAATCAAGTCCGATTGACCTCAAATTTTGCACACAAGTCATAAATTATATAACGGACGTATAAAAACTTTTAGAATCGGATTTCGACCCCGATATCAAAAAGTTAACCCCCGGTCAAACTTTCCAAAAATCGACTTTCGTCATTTCAAGCCTAGTTCCACTACGAACCTCCAAAAATATTTCTGGATACACTCCTAAGTCCAAAATCACCATACGGAGCTACTGGAGTCATCATAATTCAATTCCGAGGTCATTTACACATAAGTCAATATCCGGCCAACTTTTTCAACTTAAGTTTTCAACTAAGAGATTACGTGTCTAATTTCACTCCAAAATCCTTTCGGACCCGAACCAACTAACTCGGTAAGTCATAAAATATCTATAAAGCATAAATTGAGAAATAAATGGAGGAACAGGATTATAATACTTAAAACGACCGGCGGGGTCATTACAGTAAATAGAACTCAACTGCTGGCCAAATAATTAAGCAATTCTGCACAGAATTAGAGAAACGACCAAAGATGATAACTCGAATTAACAGTAATATAATTAATAAAATTCAATATTCAGGACAACCACAATCCAAGAACGTGAAGTTTAGCTCCACATAAACATGGTAGCAAAATAATAATTCATCCAAAGAAACGTAAAGATTATTGAGTTTGATGGAAGAAAGATGGAATCTGATGAATTCCGGCCTCCACGGCGGCTTCGTGCTCTCCCTTCGGTCGCAAGCTCTCCCTTCATCCAATCCCCCTAAAAAATGATGTTTAAAGACTATTTATAGGTGTAGGAAAAAGGCCTAGACGAAATAACCAAATCCTAAACAAAAAATGAGAAAAAATAACTTCAGGTCTCCATGCGAAACTCACAACACACCTCGCGTCTGACCACGCCTCGCGAGCTTAAACACGCGGAATTTCTCTCGCGTCGCCTCTTGCTGTTTCGTTTTCAATTTTGATGCCAAACTTTTGCCTAACTTTCTCGTTTCTTTTTTTTGCTTTTCAACTCTTAGTTCTATTTTTTTATTTTAATTATCACCCCATCAATATGTCTTCAATCATCAAATCATGACATCATAATATTTTCCATCATCAAATAATTACGAGCCATTCTTGTAGTGCATAAAATACACATAAAATCTCTACTTTGCTCCTAATTTCATCTTCAACGTACCTACACATAAAATAAACCCAATTAAGCACAAATATAGTATAATTTAGAATTAAATCACCAAAATGTAAGATAAATAATGCACAAAAAATATATAATTATAGCCAAACAACACTACCCCACACTTAAACGTTGCTCGTCCTCGAGTCAACCAAGAATTTACACTATCCTTGAGAACTTTCTATTTAACATAATCGAAGCACACTACACCTATGAATGTGGTTGATAGCAACAATTAAACCTTGTCATATGCAATCACATACACTTCTCTTTTACTTATACCATACTTCAAAAATATTTACAGCAAAGACAACATGCCCATTGTAACGACCCGGCCAGTCGTTTCGAGAATTATAGCCCTTTTTCCCCCATTTATAGTTCTTTTTTGTGTTATTTAACTATATTATATTATGTCGGGTTAGTTGGTTTGGGACCAGAGTGGTTTCAGAGTGAATTGAGTCACTTAGTCTCTTAAGTAGAAACTTAAGTTGGAAAAGTCAACCGAATATTGACCTATGTGTAAACAATCTCGGATTTGAATTCTGATGGTTCTGTTAGCTTCATTAGGTAATTTTGGACTTAGGAGTGCGTTCGTAATGTGATTTGGAGGTCCGTGGTAGAATTAGGCTTGAATTGGTGAAATTGAAAATTTGGCGATTTCGGTCGGCAGTGAAAAAATTTGATATCGGGGTCAGAATAGAATTTCAGAAGTTGGAGTAAGTTCATAGTGTCATTTGTGATGATTTTGCAAGATTTGGGGTCATTCGGACGTGGTTTGGTTGGTTTCGGCATCGGTTGCCGAATTTGGAAATTTAGAAGTTCTTAGGCTTGAATCTGAGGGTAATTTGATGATTTAATATTGTTTTGAGTGATTCGAAGGTTCGACTAAGTTGGTATGTTCATATATGACTTATTGGTATTTTTGGTTGAGGCTCCGAGGGCCTCGTGGTGATTCTGGGTGGTTAACAGATTTGTCGAAGTTGGAAAATGCAGCTGAAGCTGCTGCTACTGCTATTTTCGCACCTGCGGAAGAAAGAGTCGTAGGTGCGATGCCGCTGGTGCGCGTGGGAAGTTCGTAGGTGCGGGCAATGTTGGGCAAGGCAGGTTGCACAGGTGCGAGTTGGAAGTCGCATCTGGGAGCCCGCAGGTGCGAAACCTGGGGCACAGATGCGGAAAGGGAGATGCTGGGCAGGCTTCGCAGAAGCGAAGGAAAAGCGCAGGTGTGCCTTCGTAGGAGCGAGAATTTTCTGTGCAGATGCGGAAAAATATGAGGCCAGGCTGGAGCGCAGGCGCGAAGGATTTGGCAACACCTGCGAGCCCGCATGAGCGAGGCCTGGAGCGCAGGTGCAGAAGCTGGGGAATTAAGTGGAGTTCGCGGATGCGGCGCTTTGACCGCAGATGCGATCCCACAGGCGCGGCAAAAGAGCCCGCAAGTGCGGAAAACCTGGGCAGAAACCATAAATAGAACCCTTCGCGAATTTGGTTCATTTCCACCATTTTCAATTCGGTTTGTGGAGCTTTGGAGTAATTTTTGAATGGTCATTCAAGGGCTATCAATGAGGTAAGTTGCTTGAGCCTTAATACTTGTATATCTGGTGATTTTCCGTTGTTTAGTCATTGTAATTAGTGAAAATGAGAGGTTAGGGCTTGGATTATTTGGAGAGTAATTTAAGAATTTGAAGGACCAAACAATGTTGGATTTTGATGAATTTGATACGGTTCGACTCGTGAGTGAATGAGCTTTCTAGTTTTGTAAAATTTGTCGGATTTCGAGACGTGGGCCCGGGGGCCGGGTTTGAACCAATTTCGGGTTTTGGTCTAATTTTGTAGCTTGTCTTGTGAAATTCATTCCATTAGCGCGTATTGATGGTATTGTACTGATTGTGAATAGATTCAGAGCATTTGGAGACCGAGTCCAGAGACGAGGGCATCTTGAAATAGGACTTTTATGCTACTAAGGTAAGTAACAGTTTTAACTCTGGCTTTGAGGGTATAAACCCGGAGAATTTAATATCGTGTGACTGTTTGGAAGTGATACCCATGCTATTTGACGAGCGTGTGGGTGTGCACCTCGAGGGATTGAGACTTGGTCCGTCCCGTGAGGCCTAATGGCTATTATCTGTGGTTATGTGTTTATTTGTTGTTGAACTTGTTTGCCTTCATGTTAGAGTTCATGCTTAGGCTTTATTCATGCTCACATTATTTTTACTCAATTATAGAAATTATTGTACATGTTTACCTCAGTCTCTATTAATTGCTAATATGATGTGATACTTGATGTGGGTTGTGTTCCCTTATTGTTGATGATGGTGAGGCTAGTGAGGTACATGATTGAGTGAGGCCGAGGGCTTGGTTGTGAGGATATTAATACCATAGCGCGTGAGTGGTCCGCGTAGCACGTGAGTTGACTGTGCGGGTCCAGTTATTGATACCATAGCACGTGAGTTGTCCGCGTAGCACGTGAGTTGACTGTGCGGATCCAGGTATTAATATGATGGCACGTGAGTTGTTCGTGCTTAGTGCTTGGGCTTTGGGAGCCCCTCCGGAGTCTGTACACATACCCATTGAGTGCAGAGTGTTGAGTGTTTTGAATGTTAAGTGCTGAGTGATAAGTGATGGAATGACACTTCTGTGAGGTTGTATTTATTTGTGTTGTTGCTGCATTTATCTGTTAAACTTCTTTGTGGCATTTATTGAGTTATGGAATTGACCTGTTTATTTCTGTTTATTTTTAAATTGTGAAAATGAATAATTGGACTGTTTTACTTAGCTCGTCACTATTGCTCAGTTCCTTAGTTATTTCTGTTACTTGCTGAGGTGGTTGTACTCATACTACACATTTCACTTTATGTGCAGATCCAGGTGAGTTACAGCGCGACGATCGTTGAGTTCAGGCCAGCTATCTGTGGAGATTGCAAGGTAGCTGCTAGCATCCGCATGACCTTGTTACTCCTTTTGTCATTTCTTCTTCTGGACAGTTAGACAGTTTATATATCTTAGTTTATAAGTTTAGACGCTCATGACTTAGTGACACCCCGATGTTTGGGGCTCGTTTCCTTATTTCTATAATTATATTTAGAGTTGATTTAGTTTATGAAAAATTCAAATGTTGGAAATGTTTTATTAAATCCTTATAATCGATTTAGTAGCAATATTTTGGGAAGTAGGCTTGCCTTGTAACACGATAGGAGCCATCACGACCATGGTTAGATTTTGGGTCGTGACAAGTTGGTATCAGAACCTAGGTTACATAGGTCTCACGAGTCATGTGCGGGTTTAGTAGAGTCTCGCGGATCGGTACGGAGATATCTGTACTTATCTTCGAGAGGGTGCAGAGCCTTTAGGAAAATTTCACATTCTAAGATTCTTATCGTGCGTTATGTGTATTCTAGTAACAAAACATATGTATTTTATTCTCTCACATATGGTGAGGACTCGTGCTACCGGTCAAGAGGAACAACCACCAGTTTGGGCCGCGAGAGGCCGAGGTCGCGGTAGAGGCCGTAGTAGGGGCAGAGGTGCAGCCCGTACAGCAGCTGGTGCAGTACCTGCAGATCCACCGGTTGTCCCAGATCAGGACCAAGTTCCAGTTGTTGATGCACCAGCTCAGACACCACATATGCCTATTGTAATTCCAGGCCTTCAGGAGGCCCTAGCTCAGATTCTGACAGCATGTACCAGCCTTGCTCAGGCGGTCTCTATCTCGACGGCCACAGCCACTTCTCAGGCTTGGGGAGGCACTCATACTCCCGTCGCTCGCACACCCGAGCAGGTTATTCAGGGACTTCAGACACCTGAGGACCCACCAGCCCAGCCGGTTGCAGCTACACAGGATTATGTGGTTCTTGCTATGCCTGAGGATGATCAATGTAGGTTGGAGAGGTTTGGGAGGCTCCAATCGCCACCTTTCAGTGGCACAGAGAGAGAGGACGCTCAGGACTTCTTGGACAGGTGTCAGAGGATACTCCGTACTGCTGGTATTCTGGAG
This sequence comes from Nicotiana otophora, assembly GCA_000715115.1. NCBI lineage: Eukaryota > Viridiplantae > Streptophyta > Magnoliopsida > Solanales > Solanaceae > Nicotiana > Nicotiana otophora. Next base: position 8,234 of record AWOL01S0050731.1, read on the forward strand.
ACTTGTAGGGTTTCATTCACTACCTTTCAGTTTTCTGGGGCTGTATTCAGATGGTGGGAGACTTACGAGAGGTATAGGCCTGTTAGCGCAACACCCCTTACTTGGCAGCAATTCTCCATTCTCTTTCTGGAGAAGTTTGTACCTGAGTCCTGCAGAGAGGAACTGCGCAGGCAGTTTGAGCAGCTTCGCCAGGGTGAGATGTTTGTTACACAGTATGAGATACGGTTCTCTGAGTTAACTCGTCATGTGGTCTGGTTGGTTCCCACAGACCGAGAAAGGACCAGGAGGTTTATAGATGGCCTCGATTTTCATGTTCGATTTCTTATGACCAGGGAGAGAGTATCTGGGGTTACCTTTGATGAGGTTGTCGACATTACTCGACAGATTGAGATGGTTTGAGGTCAGGAGAGGGCTGACAGGGAGGCTAAGAGGCCTCGTGGTCAGGGTGGTTTCAGTGGTGCTCCTTAGGGAGGTTAGTTTCAGCAGGACCAGTTTCAGCAAAGTCAGTCATCATTCAGTGCATTGCCAGCGCAGGGTTCTCATTATGCCTTGCCCGCTCAGGTATCATCAGGTAATCCTTTTGGGCATCAGGAGCAGCAGTTTCGTTAGAGGAGGGGTTGTTTCGAGTGCGATGATTTTAGTCACATTGCAAGATATTGCCCTAGGTTGTTGGGTAGGACTCCACAGCGGAGTACTCAGCCAACGGCACCAGCACCAGTTCCTCCACCACCCGCCCAGCCAGCTAGGGGTGGAGTTCATCCAGCTAGGGGCGGAGCCCAGTCAGCTATGGGTCGCTCGAGATGGGGAGGCAGATCAGGGGGTGGTCAGGCACGTTTCTATGCTCTCCCAGCCAGGCCAGATGCTATTGCTTCAGATGCTGTGATTTCAGGTACGTTCTCCTGTTAGACTCGTTCGAGGACGAACGTATGTTTAAGAGGGGGAGGAAGTAACGACCTGGCCAGTCATTTCGAGAGTTATAGCCCCATTTTCCCCATTTATATTTTTTTTTGTGTTATTCAGCTATATTATATTATGTTGGGTTAGTTGGTTCGGGACCAGAGTGGTTTCAGAGTGAATTGAGACACTTAGTCTCTTAAGTAGAAACTTAAGTTGGAAAAGTTAACTGAATGTTGACCTATGGGTAAACAATCTCAGATTTGGATTCTGATGGTTCTGTTAGCTCCGTTAGGTAATTTTAGACTTAGGAGTGCGTTCGAAACGTGATTTGGAGGTCCGTGGTAGATTTAGTCTTGAATTGGTGAAATTGGAAATTTGGCGATTTTGGTCGGCAGTGAAAAAATTTGATATCGGGGTCGGAATGGAATTCCAGAAGTTGGAGTAGGTTCGTAGTGTCATTTGTGATGAGTGTGCAAGATTTAGGTTCATTCAGACGTGGTTTGGTTGGTTTCGGCATCGGTTGCCGAATTTGGAAATTTAGAAGTTCTTAGGCTTGAATCCGAGGGTAATTTGATGATTTGATGTTGTTTTGAGTGATTCGAAGGTTCGACTAAGTTGGTATATTGATATATGACTTGTTGGTATTTTTGGTTAAGGCCCCGAGGGCCTCGGGTGATTACACGTGGTTAACGGATTTGTCAAAGTTGGAAAATGCAGCTGAAGCTGCTGCTACTGCTATTTTTGCACCTGCGGAAGAAAGAGTCGTAGGTGCGAGGATGCTGGTACGTGTGGGTAGTTCACAGGTGCGGGCAATGCTGGGTTAGGTAGGTTACGCAGGTGCGAGTTGGAGGTCGCATCTGCGAGCCCGCAAGTGCGAAACTTGGGGCGCAGATGCGGAAAGGGAGATGCTGGGCAGGCTTCGCAGAAGCAGAGGAAAAGCGCAGGTGAGCCTTCGCAGGCGCGTGAATTTTCTGCGCAGATGCGGAAAAATGTGAGGCCAGGCTGGAGTGCAGGCGCGAAGGATTTGGCCATACCTACAAGCCCACATGATCAAGTCCTGGAGCGCAGGTGCAGAAGCTGGGGAATTAAGTGGAGTTCGTGGAGGCAGCGCTTTGACCGTAGGTGCGGTCCCGCAGGCGCAGAAAAAGATCCCGTAGGTGCGGAAAACCTAGGCAGAAAACATAAATAGAACCCGTCGCGAATTTGGTTCATTTCAACCATTTTCAAGTCGGTTTGTGGAGCTTTTGGAGTGATATTTGAAGGGTGATTCAAGGGCTATCAGTGAGGTAAGTTGCTTGAGACCTAATACTTGTATATATGGTGATTTTCCGTTATTTAGTCATTGTAATTAGTGAAAATGAGGGGTTAGGGCTTGGAATTTTTAGAGAGTAATTTAAAGATTTGAAGGACCAAACGATGTCGGATTTTGATGAATTTGGTATGGTTAGACCCGTGAGTGAATGAGCTTTCTAGTTTTGTAAAATTTGTCGGATTTCGAGACGTGGGCCTGGGGCCAGGTTTGAGCCAATTTTGGGTTTTGGTCTAATTTTGTAGCTTTTCTTGTGGAATTCATTCCATTAGCACGTATTGATGGTATTGTACTGATTGTGAATAGATTCAGAGCATTTGGAGACCAAGTCGAGAGACGAGGGCATCCCGGAGTAGGATTTTTACGCAGTTAAGGTAAGTAGCAGTTTTAACTCTGGCTTTGAGGGTATAAACTCGGAGAATTTGATATCGTGTGACTGTTTGGAAGTGATACCTATGCTAGGTGACGAGCGTGTGGGTGTGCACCGCGAGGGATTGAGACTTGGTCCATCCCGTGAGGCCGTGAGGCCTAATGGCTAGTATATGTGGTTATGTGTTTATTTGTTATTGAACTTGTTTGCCTTCATGTTAGAGATCATGCTTAGGCTTTATTCATGCTCACATTATTTTTACTCAGTTATAGAAATTATTGTACATGTTTACCTCAATCTCTATTAATTGCTAATATGATGTGATACTTGATGTGGGTTGTGTTCCCTTATTATTGATGACAGTGAGGCTAGTGGGGTACATGATTGAGTGAGGCCGAGGGCCTGGTTGTGAGGATAATAATACCATAGCGTGTGAGTTGTCCGTGTAGCACGTGAGTTGACCGTGCGAGTCCAGGTATTGATACCATAGCGCGTGAGTTGTCCGCGTAGCACGTGAGTTGACCGTGCGGATCCAGGTATTGATATGATGGCACGTGAGTTGTCCGTGCTTAGTGCTTGGGTTTTGGGAGCCCCTCCGGAGTCTGTACACACCCCCAGTGAGCGCAAAGTGTTGAGTGATTTGAATGTTGAGTGCTGAGTGCGAGTGATGAGTGATGAAGTGACACTACTGTAAGGTTGTATTTATTTGTGTTGTTGGTGCATTTATCAGTTAAACTTCTTTGTGGCATTTACTGAGTTGTGGAATTTACCTGTTTATTTCTGTTTATTTTTAAATTGTGAAAATGAATAATTGGACTATTTTACTTAGCTCGTCACTATTGCTCAGTTCCTTAGTTATTTCTGTTACTTGCTGAGGTGGTTGTACTCATACTACACCCTGCACTTTATGTGCAGATCTAGGTGAGTTACAGCACGACGATCGTTGAGTTCAGGCCGGCTATCTGTGCAGATTGCAATGTAGCTGCTAGCGTCCGCAGGACCTTGTTATTCCTTTTGTCATTTCTTCTTCTGGACAGTTAGACGGTTTATATATCTTAGTTTATAAGTTTAGACGCTCATGACTTAGTGACACCCCGATGTTTGGGGCTCGTTTCCGTATTTCTATAATTATATTTAGAGTTGATTTAGTTTACGAAAAATTCAAATGTTAGAAATGTTTTATTAAATCCTTATAATCGGTTTAATAGTAATATTTTGGGAAGTAGGCTTGCCTTGTAACACGATAGGCGCCATCACGACCATGGTTAGGTTTTGGGTCGCGACACTCATACTCCTAGCCTCAAAAATCAACTAAATATCACAATGCACTCATAGCTTGAACACTCAACATCGAAGAGAAGTCTATTAACGTTACATATCCCTCGTGAAACCATGTGCCCTCACAACAAGAACAAGAGAGTAAGTTGATTTCACACATTTGAATCTCATGGTCAAATATAATTTAAGGACTCACATATATCAAATAAAATCTCTCACTCTCACAAAAGAAGTCACATGTATAGGCTTGCCCTTAATGTAAATCCCTACTAATGTAAGCTCACTCGGTGTAATGACCGGCTGGTCGTTTCGGGAGTTATAGCCACGTTTCCCCCATTTTTCTTTCCTTTATGCTCTTAAGCTATATTATGATATACCGAGTTAGTTGGTTCGGGCCCGGATAGTTTCGGAGTGGAATGAGACACTTAGTCTCTTATTTCGGAGTGAAAAAGTCAACCGGATGTTGACCTATGTGTAAACGATCTCGTATTTGAATTCTGATGGTAAAGTTAGCTCTATTAGGTGATTTTAGAGTTAGGAGTACGTCTGGAATGCGATTTGGAGGTCCGTGGTAGAATTAGGACTGAATTGGCGAAATTGGAAATTTGGCAATTTTTTGTCAGCAGTGGAAAATTTGATATTGGGGGTCGGAATGGAATTTCGAAAGTTGGAATGGGTTCGTAGCGTCATTTGTGAGGTGTGCACAAAATTTGAGGTAATTCGGATGTGGTTTTGTTGGTTTCGACGTCGGTTGCCGAATTTGGAAATTTAGAAGTCCTTAGGCTTGAATCCGAGGGTAATTTGGTGATTTGATGTTATTTTGAGTTATTCGAAGGTTCGACTAAGTTTGTATGCTGATATATGATTTATTGGTATTTTTGGTTGAGGTCTCGAGGGCCTCAGGGTTATTCCAGGTGGTTAACGGATTTGTCGAAGTTGGAAAATGCAGCTGAAGCTGCTGCTACTGCTATTTCCGCACCTGCGGAAGGAGGAGTCGCAGGTGCGAGGTCGCTGGTGCGCAAGGGGAGTCCGCAGATGCGGAAAAGAGGGAGCTGGGCAGGCTTCACAGAAGAGGAAGGAAATGCGCTAGTGCGCTACCGCAGGCGCGGGAATTTGAAGCGCATATGCGAAAAATGAGAGGCCAAGGCTGAAGCGCAGGCGCGAAGGATTTGGACGCACCTGCGAGCCCGCAGGTGCAAAACCTGGGCGCAGGTGCGGAGGCTGAGAGTTAAGTGATTCTCACAGGTGCGAGGATTTTTGACCGCAGGTGCGGTCCCGCAGGCGCGTGGAATAGGCCGCAGGTGCGAAAAACCTGGGCAGAAACCTTAAATAGAACCCTTCGCGAATTTGGTTCATTTCCACCATTTTCAAGTCGGTTTTTGGAGCTTTTGGAGTGATCTTTGAAGGGTGATTGAAGGGCTATCAGTGAGGTAAATTGCTTGAGCCCTAATATTCGTATATATGGTGATTTCTCGTTGTTTAATCATGTAATTAGTGAAAATGAGGGGTTAGGGCTTGGAATATTTGGAGAGTAATTTAAGAATTTGAAGGACTAAACGATGTCGGATTTTGATGAATTTGGTATGGTTAGATTCGTGAGTGAATGAGCTT
>AWOL01S0050731.1:15819-26183 GCA_000715115.1 Nicotiana otophora
TTTGATATCGACCGAGGGCCTGATTGTGAGGATGAGTGTGGATCGGGGCTGCCCGCCTGCAACATACTTTATTATTATAGCACGTGAGCTGTCGATGCAACACGTGAGTTGTCCGTACAGATTATAGCGCATGGGCTGAAGGAGCCCCTCCAGAGTCTGTACACACCTCCAGTGAGCGCAGGTACCTACTGAGTACGAGTGCCGAGTGCTGAGTGACTAGGAGGCATGAGTGATTGTGAGGTATGCTCGAGTGGCAAGAGTGTATGTGAGATATGCCTGAGTGGCAAGAGTGATTGTGAGGTATACCCAAGTGGCAAGAGTGATTGTGAGGTATGCCCGAGTGGCACGAGTGACTGTGAGGTTTGCCAGGGGGGCTGTATATGAGTGATGTTTTGCCCGAGGGGATGTTTATGATTTCATCATTTTTCTCACCTTTGCATTTTTCCTCTGTTTCAAAACTGTTGAAAAATATCTTTAAATGATTTTTACTGGAACTGAGTTTAAACGAGATGTTTTGATTTAAATCCTGATTTTTAAGCATGTGGTTTTCTACTGAAATTTTCCGATATGAACGTTATATGCTTTATTGCTCGTCACTACTGCTCAGTCTTTATTTATTGTTGTTACTTACTGAGTTGGCATACTCACGTTACTCCCTGCACCTTGTGTGCAGATTCAGGTGTAGCTGGACATGGTAGCGGTTGTTGATTATTTTGGTTGCAGATTTTCTCGGGGATAGTAAGGTAGCTGCTTGGCAGCCGCAGCCACTGTTCTTCTCCCTCTTATCTTCCTCTAGTTGTATTTAGCTATTTTCCAGGCTGAGTTAGCCTTGATATTGTTAGACAGATTGTAGTAGATGCTCATGACTAGTGACACCCCGATATTGGGATTTTCTTTTCCGCATTTGTGTTTTGAATTGAACTCCTTTACGAAGGTTTTTATGTTAAATATCATTGAAATTATCTTTGAAATGAAAATATCGGTTTGTTTTGGAAATGAGTCGGCTTGCCTAGTTCCACGATAGGCGCCATCACGACAGGGGTTTGTTTGGGTCGTGACACTCGGTCTAAAATCAATTAGGATTTTTCTTATGATTGTAATGTGGGCTAAGGGACAGGAAGGATATATTTAGGAATAGTGGCTAACCCTCCTAAACACTTTAACACATGACATAATCAACTGTAAGTGCAAATTTTTCAATCCCAATTTTAATTTCACAACTAAAATCATCCCTTACAACGTTCCCTCTTTCTTTAAGCACTAACGTTATTTACACTCCACTAGCAAAAATAAGATATTTATTCATCTATATTTTTTTTCTCTTTTGCAATTTCCACTAGTGGTGCATTTTTTTATAAAATAAGTGCACCTTTCTTTATTTCATTGGTTCCACTCAAAAGTCACCTCACACTTAGTCCTTTCTTACCTCTTTTAGCGCTCATCTCACAACTAAAGTTCTTTAGGAGGTAAAAAGATCAAAACAACATCAATTAAGAATAAAAAGAGTATGGGCTTGTAATGTTGGGTGCCAAATAAAAGTGTATAGGCTCAAAAGGGTTTACTAGAGATCAATTTTATTTATGATAAGCAATTAAGCTCAAAAAGATCGAAGAAGTCCTAAAATCATTTTTCAAACCGAGCCTCACCTAAAATTTCGTTTCAACTCACATACCGTGCAAGTTCTAGACACAAGTACAATGACATGGAATATAGAAAAACCTCACTTCACACATGGCACATGACTCACTAAGGACGGTTTTATTTACTCTCAAACTAATGCAAGTATTCACGGAGCCAGAAGATATTAAACATTAAGCACAGAGTGAACATAAGTCAAGAAAATAAGACATAGGTGTCACAAAACATGATATCCAAATAACCAAGGCATCATAAGCACTTTTAGCACATAGGGAAGATACTACGCATGCCAAAGCCTAAATATGCTACTATCAAACAAGTCAAGGGTGCCTAGGAATCTCATCTTTCTTCCTTCATTTTTTCCTAAGTCCTACTCTAAAAAACAAAAAACAAACTATTACCCGATTCAAACTACATCCCATGAAAAAGAACCAGGCACAAAGAAAAACCACGGGGGATTATTACTACCTAAAGGAAACTAAAAGACATATTTTTGGATTTTTGTTTAGACTTTAATCCCTCAAGAAAACTGTCTAGGAGATCCACCGTCGGGAAAAGTCCAATTTTTCTACCCGTTTTGATTTTTTGTTTTTTTGATTTTTCTTATTTTTCACATTTAAAAAAATAAATTAAGCTACTAAAATACTACACAACTACGAAAACAAAAATAAGAAGCTAAAATCAAAATAAGAAGTTAACATTTTATAACATACTACTACTAATTATCTAGAGGAATTCTCCCACCCCATACTTAAAAGAGTGCAGTGTCCCCAATGCACAAATAAAGTAAAACAATAACGATGGTGGACAAGAAACTTCCTAAAAGCCAAAATCCGAAGCAATAGCGGCTCACGAGGTACTCAGACTTCCTTCAGGCATGGTCCTTCGTGCGGTCACCCCATACTTAGTTCTCACCATCTATCTCGCTTTTGCACTCTTCCAATGGCTTCGCCTCCTATGCTTATAATCCTACAAAATAAAAACAGACACTACAACAATAATAAGATAAAAATAAAAATAAAAGAAAGCAGTAAAGCTGGGTTGCCTCCCAACAAGCGCCTGATTTAACGTCGCGGCACGAATTAAAGCACTTTTTGTCTCCATCTCGAACTTATGAATTGAGCCTCCAATTTGGCCTCAAGCTTTTTCTATGCTCATGGGATGGTGGGACAAATGTAATTGGGCCAAGTAACCAATTTCACATTCTATACTTCTTGGCCTTCAGACGAGGTATGTAATTATCTCTCTCTGGCACGATAAATTCCAGAATGTAAGCACCTTGTTCCTCGTTCGTTGGCTCCTCCAAAGGCTCGAATGACTCAATTTTCATATCATCATCCAAACACAATGTCGAAAAATGCATGGAATAAGGACTAATGCGTTCCAACTCTAGAACTACGTCACTATTTACATCCTCATATGTACCCACACTAGAGTCTTCAAATATAATATTATCTACTTCCTCACATGACTCTAGAACACTCTTATCAATATTGGCATCCTTAAGAAATATATGGTCTAATGCTTGGTATTCTAGTTTTAGCTCCTTAATTTGGTTTAGAAGATTTTTTTCAGTTTCACACAACTCATCATTAAATTGTTGGGCGTTGAACGCATCAACCTTTGCACTCAAATCTGCATCCAAGTTGTGCAAAGTCAAGCCAAACTTATCAATTTCTTGTGCAAGATCAACTTTCTCCTTCGACCAGTCATTCACCAACTTTGTTAGAAGATAACGTCGTTCCTCATATTCCCTTAATCATTAATATTCATCCCAATACCAACCCTTACTCTCATATTCAAATTCAGACCTCCCAGAGTTTAGGTCATGACAAGCCCAAAAAGATGGGCCATAAAATTCCTCCGTCAACCAAGTGTATTCATCAATAACCTTACCTCCAGATATTTTATTCCCAGATGTCATGTTGAGAGAACTATGAATACACTAAGAGAAAGATCAAATTGTTATAAAAATAAAAAAAATTACAAAAAGAAAAAAAATAAACAAAACCTATAAAGATAAAAGTAAAAGTCTAATCTAGAAAAATAACTAAATAGGAAAATTAAAAACTTGAACAGAAATCAATTAAAAGCTTAACTTAGATAAACAATCAATAACTAAGTCCCCGACAACGGCACCAAAAACTTATTGGTTTCCCAAGTACACGCAAGTATACGTGTCTGTCAAGTAATAAAGTGACTCGAAAGTCGGATGTCGAATCCACAGAGACTTAGATTAACCGTTAACTAAGCAAACTAAAATCAACTTACTGTCCAAAATGATCAAAAGTTTAACTTTTCTATTACAACTACTATTGCAAAATTGAAACACGTAACCAAGGGAGATATATATTCCAGGGTTTTGGTCGGTTTATCAATCCTATTGAGTTCGTAATTACACCTATTAATCCAAATTATCTATGATTTCTAGTTGACCGGATCGTTTATATAAATAGAATGCTCCCACAATACTATCCATCTATCCATAATATATCAACCCTATATTCCTATGGTCTTGAATCTATCATGAATGAATATAATACGGTATTCAACTAAGCAAGACTGTTAGGTATATTCGTATCCTAATCGCGCAATATTTCCCCGAGCCACGGGTTCAGAAACAAACTCTCTTCAATTCTACGCTAATCTAAGCACGTCTTTCCCAAGCATAATATAGATAGTAAATAGAACTCAACTGTTGGCCAAACAATTAAGCAACTATGCACAGAATTAGAGAAACAACCAAAGATGCTAACTCGAATTAACGGTAATATAATTAATAAACTTCAATATTCATGACAACCACAACACTAGAACGTGAAGTTTAGCTCCACATAGACATGGTAGCAAAACAATAATTTATCCAAAGAAACATAAAGATTACTGAGTTTGATGGAAGAAAGATGGAATCTGATGAATTTCGGCCTCTAGGGCAGCTCCGTGCTCTCCCTTCGGTCCCAAGCTCTCCCTTCATCCAATCCCCCTTAAAAATGATGTTTAAAGATATTTATAGGTGTAGGGAAAAAGCCTAGACGAAATAACCAAATCCTAAACCAAAAATGATACAAAATAACTTCAGATCGCCACACGAAACGCACGACGCACCTCGCGTCTGACCACGCTTCACGAGCTTAAACGCGCGGAATTTCTCTCGTGTCGCCTGCTACTGTTTCGTTTTCAATTTTGATGCCAAACTTTTGACTAACTTTCTCGTTTCTTTTCTTTACTTTTCAACTCTTAGTTCTCTTTTATTATTTTAATTATCACCCCATCTTTATGTCTTCAATCATCAAATCATGACATCATAATTTTTCCCATCATCAAATAATCACGAGCCATTCTTGTAGTACATAAAATATACATAAAATCTCTACTTTGCTCCCAATTACATCTTCAACATACCTACACATAAAATAAACTCAATTAAGCACAAATATAGTATAATTTAGCATTAAAGCACCAAACTATAAGATAAATAATGCACTAAAAATATATAATTATAGCCAAAAAATACAACTCTGTTTATCCCTTGATTCTTTCCTCCGATTTGTTATCCGTAATTCGAGGGCCTTAGCGGCATATTTCTTGAACGTAGGATGACATGCATCTCCTTGATGTATTTAATGATCAAGAAGCATCTAGCAATACTCCATTTGGATCTTGAATGTTGCTAGAACTTTGAGCAAGACATATTTGACATGTCTTTGATCTCTAATGAATATTCCATGAATGTTTATGGAATTTTGAGATCGTATATGTGATCTCTTTGTGTACTATGGGATTGGTGAGATCATCTTTGAAGGACATATGTAGCCTTATTTATAGGAATGAACTACGGTTTGGGTGGAGTAGCCACCAAGTAACCCTAATAGACTCCTAATATTTCAAGAGTCGTCTTGTATTTAGGATTTATCTTGATCTGTTAAAATTTCACTGTCTACAAATTCCCCCTACTTCAAGGTTTGTCGAGGTGTAGTCTTGCTGAAACATGAAGACGAGACTTGAAGTACCCGACTATCACAACAGATAATCTTGAAACTTGAAGTTTTTGATAGGCAGGAGGAAGAGATGAAGGGCAGAACTGGTCCCACTGGGCGTGCCAATTTGTTTGCAATAAATTTGTGCAGAAAAATAAAACTGCAATCACAAACAACTATAAAGAAAAAGATTTTATTGATAAACATTGCAGGTTACAACTTTATTTATCCCTCGATTCTTCCCTCCGATTTATTATCCGTAATTCGAGAGCCTTAGTATTTCTCGAAAGTAGGATGATATGCATCTCCTTGATGTATTTGATGATCAAAAAGCATACATCAACACTCTATTTGGATCTTGAATATTGCTAGAACTTTGAGCAAGACATATTTGATATGTCTTTGATCTCTAATGAATATTCCATGAATTTGTATGGAATTTCGAGAACGTATGTGTGATCTCTTTGTGCACTATGGGATTGGTGAGATTATCTTTGAAGGACATATGTAGCCTTATTTATAGGCATGAATTAGGGTTTGGGTGGAGTAGCCACCAAGTAACCCTAATAGACTCCTAATATTTCAAGAGTCGTCTTGAATTTAGGATTTATCTTGATTTGTTAAAATTTCAGTGTCTACAACTACACAATTTGAAAAGAGAAGAGAATATTGTTGGAATAAGAGCACTCTTGCGTCTGATTTTTGGAATGAGAAAGATACTTTTAGAGCCAACCTGGATGCAGCAAGAAATATACACCATAAAAGTCATTATTTTAATTAGAGTATCTAAATTACTTTTTTACTCTTGGTAGAATATCTTCTCATTTCTATTATATAAAATAATAAAATAATAATAATAATAATAATAATAATATAGTAGAAATATATATATATATATGGGGCACGCTTTGGAAGAAGAGTATTTGTTGCCGAGTTATTTTATTGGGAATAACAAGAGTATCTCTCAATACACAAAGTTTCATATCTGAAGCAAGTTTTCAAGAAACTGCTCGAGTGTAGCAAAAGCGGCTCTCTGGGATAGTATCCATTGGTTGAATGTAACGACCGGCCGGTCGTTTCGGGAGTTATAGTCTCGTTTCCCCCTTTTATGTTTCCTTTATGCTCTTAAACTATATTATGATATACCAGGTTAGTTGGTTCGGGCCCGGAGTGGTTTCGGAGTGGAATGAGACACTTAGTCTCTTATTTAGAACCTTAAGTTGGAAATGTCAGCCGGATATTGATCTATGTATAATTGATCTCGGATTTACATTTTGATGGTTCCGTTAGCTCTGTTAGGTGATTTGGGACTTAGGAGTGCGTCCGGAATGTGATTTGGAGGTCCGTGGTAGAATTAGGCTTGAATTGGCGAAATTGAAAATTTGGCAATTTTTGGTTGGCAGTGAAAAATTTGATATCGGGGTCGGAATGGAATTCCAGAAGTTGGAATGGGTTTGTAACATCATTTATGACGTGTGTGCAAAATTTGAGATCATTCGGACGTGATTTTGTTGGTTTCGGCATCAGTTGACGAATTTAGAAATTAAAAGTTCTTAGGCTTGAATCCGAGGGTAATTTGGTGATTTGATGTTGTTTTGAGTGATTCGAAGGTTCGACTAAGTTTTTATGTTGATATATGACTTGTTGGTATTTTTGGTTGAGGTCCCGAAGGTCTCGGGGCGATTCCGGGTGGTTAACGGATTTATCGAAGTTGGAAAATGCAGCTGAAGCTGCTGTTACTGCTATTTCCGCAACTGCGGAAGGAGGAGTCGCAGGTGTGAGGTCGCTGGTGCGCAAAGGGAGTCTGCAGATGTGGAAAAGAGGGCGTTGGGCAAGCTTCATAGAAGCAGAAGGAAATGCGTAGGTGCGTTACCGCAGGCGCGAGAATTTGAAGCGCAGATGCGGAAAATGGGAGGCCAAGGCTGGAGCGCAGGCGCGAAGGATTTGGACGCACCTGCGAGCCCGCAGATGCGAGACCTAGGCGCAGGTGTGGAGGCTGAGAGTTAAGTGATTCTCGCAGGTGCGAGGATTTTTTTCCGCAGGTGGGGTCGCGCAGGCGCGTGGAATAGGCCGCAAGTGCGAAAATCTAGGCAGAATGTATAGATAGCACTTCGCGAATTTTGGTTCATTTCCACCATTTTCAAGTCGGTGTTTGGAGCCTTTGGAGTGATTTTCGAAAGGTGATTCAAGGGCTATCACTGAGGTAAGTTGCTTGAGCCCTAATACTTGTATACATGGTGATTTTGCGTTGTTTAATCATTGTAATTAGTGAAAATGAGGGCTTAGGGCTTGAAATTTTTAAGAGTTTAATTTAAAGAATTGAAGGACCAAACGATGTTGGATTTTGATGAATTTAGTATGGTTAGACTCGTGAGTGAATGAGCTTTCTAGTTTTGTAAATTTTGTCGGATTTCGAGATGTGGGCCTGGGGGCCGTGTCTGAGCCAATTTCGGATTTTGGTCTAATTTGATAGTTTTTCTTGTGGAATTCATTCCATTAGCGTACATTTATGGTATTGTACTGATTGTAAATAGATTTGGAGCATTTGGAGGACGAGTCCAGAGACAAGAGCATTGCGGGTTAGAGATTTGACCGGGTTGAGGTAAGTAACGATTGTAAATCTAGTCCTGAGGGTACGAAACCCCGAATTTTGTATCATTCTACTATTTTGAGGTGACGCACATGCTAGGTGACGGGCGTGTGGGCGTGCATCGTTGGAGATTTGTGACTTGGTCCGTCCCGTAGTAACTTTAAAGTTGCATATTTTGTTGAAACTATATGATACTTATATGTTTTAGAAAGAGTTTCTGTAAATTGGGCTGAATGCCATGTTTGGGCCTTGTGCCAGTGCTGTTTGGACCCTTAGGGGTTTTATTTTATTTTTATTATCCTCTCACTGTTTTCGATTGAAAATCTATACTCAGTCATGGTTATACCTGTTTACTGCATTACTCAGTTTTATTACTCGATTTTGATGCATATAAATGTTGTTTTGGGATGAGCACCCTGTTTTTACTGAAATGCTCGAGTGACTTGAGAGGTTTATGACTGAGCGAGGCCGAGGGCCTGATTTGTGAGGATATTTATAGGATCGAGCTGCACGCCGCAGCATGTTGCATATTTATGAGATCGGGCTGCACGCCGCAGCATGTTTGATATAGGCCGAGGGCCTGAGTGATATATGCCATGATTTGGCTTGATATAATGCTTGGGCTGAAGAAGCCCCTCCAGAGTCTGTATGCACCCCCGGTGATCGCAGGTACCTACTGAGTGCGAGTGCCGAGTGCTGAGTGACTGGGAGGCTTGAGTGATTGTGAGGTATGCCCGAGTGGCACGAGTGACTGTGGGGTTTGCCCGAGGGGCTGTATATGAGTGATGTTTTGCCCGAGGGGCTGTTTAAGATTTCATTATTTTTGCTCACCTTTGCATTTTTCCTCTCTCTGAAAACTGTTGAAAAATATCTTTAAATGATTTTTATTAGAACTAGGTTTAAACGAGATGTTTTGATTCAAATCCTGATTTTTAAAAGCATAAGGTATTTTACTGAGATTTCGTGATATGAACGTTATATTCTTGGTTGCTCGTCACTACTGCTCATTGTTGTTACTTACTGAGTTGGCGTACTCACTGTTACTCCCGGCACCTTGTGTGCAGATCCAGGTGTAGCTAGACACGGTAGTGGCTATTGATTGTTCTGGTTACAGATTTTTCTTGGAGATAGCAAGGTAGCTGTTTGGCGATCGCAGCCCCTGCTCTTCTCCCTCTTATCTTCCTCTAGTTGTATTTAGTTATTTTCCAGGCTGACTTAGCCTTGATATTGTTAGACAGATTGTAGTAGATGCTCATGACTAGTGACACCCCGATGTCGGGCTTTTCCTTCCGCACTTTTATTTTGATTGGAACTCCTTTACGAAGGTTTTTATGTTAAATAACATTGAAATTATCTTTGAAATGAAAATATCGGTTTGTTTTGGAAATGAGTCAGCTTGCCTAGTTCCACGATGGGCGCCATCACGACAAGGTCTCACGAGTCATGAGCGGGTTTAGTAGAGTCTTGCAGATCAGTACAGAGACGTCTGTACTTATCTTTAAGAGGTTGTAGAACCCTTAGGAAAATTTCACTTTCTTGTATTCTATCGTGCGAAATTGATTCAGCTTGAAACATAACGCTTTGAATTCCTTCCATGCATTCGTATGCACACATGAGCGCTCGGTATCAGTTGTGCATAGTCGGATTCTGATTCTATGAACTAGGTTCGAGATGTGTATTATGTGTTTTGATGATGGGCTAGTTTGGAGGACTTGAGGCCAGGTCTAAACTGTAGTTCTGGCTCGGTAGCATCAGTTCTAACCTGTACATTTAGACTCATATGTCTGGTAATGCCCCTACGAGTGGAATTTGTGGCTCGACAAGCGGTGGAATGGCTTTGTGATGAGTATGATGTAACTGCGGGATGTGTTAAGACGATTTGAATGTGACGAGAAGTGTTTCCTTGAAATGTAAAGGAAGGCCATTGGGCTCTTGATTTTCATTTTGATGTGACGTACGGTCTCGAGTGTGAATGTTTTGAAGGATCTTTCACGTTGTTAAATTTTGGGGAAAATTAAATTCTCATGTCTTGTCAATGAGTTTAGACTTAATAAGAGTAAGTGATTGTGTAGTAATTATGGTTGCGAATGGGTATTTTTGATGTTGATGGCTCGAGAAAGATGATCTTCGAAGAGACTTAGAGTCGGTAACATTTTATT